>JAADWY010000268.1:0-37885 GCA_023336355.1 Pythium dissotocum | reverse complement strand
GCTCTCTCCTGTCCAGCCACGCTACTTTGAACGAAGTGCTGTCCTCTCTGCTAATCCTCTCCGGCTACCGAGCTCTCATTCTGCATCTCGATCTCAACTACAATGTCGACCAAGGAAATCTGCGCGTTCTTCTTCACTCAGCTCGAGGAGGGGCTCTTCAAGTGCAACATCTGCGAGGCTACGCGCAAGCAAAGCCCGCGGACTGGGTACACCAACCTGCTCAGCCAGTTGGCGGGAAAGCATCCCACTCACGGCCAGGAGTACGCGGAGGTGCAGCGTCGCTCGATCTCTCGTGCCGACGTCTTCGGCTTCGTCGACCCGACAACGGCCAACATGTACGACTGGATGCGCTTCGTGATCGAACGGAACCTCCCTCTCTCCGAGGCTGAGTGCAAGCTCACGCGATCGCTCGTCAAGATGCAACCGACGACGGCTGAGACGCTCAAGCGGTACATGCGCCACGTCGCTGCTCGCGTTGGCGACCACATCGCCGCCGAGATGGGCACCCATTTCGGCCTCATGTTTGACGGCTGGACGACAGGCCCCCTCCACTTCGTGGCACTCTTCGCCGTCTACGCCCACCGCGGTGAGCGCCGCCAGCGACTCATCGCGCTGTCCAGTATGGAGGATGGCCAGACAGCCGAAGCCCACGTCGACTATGTCGCCTCAGTGTTGGCGCTGTACGACATGCCGATCGCTGCAGTCAAGCGGCAATAATGACAATACGGATTATTGCGGCAGCTCGTATTTCCGTACGCATTATTGACCTGCGAGCTCTCCCCATATATTTGATATTGTATTCTCCAAACCCCTCCATTTCCCTTCACGATCATCCAGATCTGGACCCCAATCACGATGCACTGGCGGAGAATGTCGACAAACGTGGGCTGCGCTTCCATCAGTTCCTGGATCTTGGCTTTAGCTGCCATATTGTCGCTGGTGTACGTGTCGATGCGTGCCTGTGGAGGACACGAGTAATTGGAAGGCATCGGTACTCACGGGGACGGACTGCACCATGCCAGGTTCGAACTGGAAGCTTGGTACGTCGTAGCGGAAAAACCGCACGAATGGCAGCGGCATCTCAACGCACGCGTTCTCTTCTTCATTAAGCTGGGGTAGTTCAGGTACAAAGTAGATGAACGGCGTGGTCGCCGAGCCACTGCAGATGCTCGCCGTCACGATCTGGAACTCTACGCCGCCAGCCATGATCCGCGCGTATTGCTCTGGCTGCACGTGGTTGACGATGATGGCGAAGGGGACATCGGAAACCGCGATGGAGCTCACGACTGCGTTCACAGTCGCGACGTCCTCGGCACTCACGCGTCCGGAACGAAGGGTGATGAAGGAGAAGAGTTTGCAGGGCCCGCTGGCCGCAATCTTCAACGCCTTCGTGATCTCCGTCGCGGACTGGGTCTGGAGAACAGTGTCGGCGAGGCCTGGCGTGTCGATGAATAGAATGTCGTTGGACACCTCGATCTGGGCACGAGACGTCTTGCCCGAGCCGAAGCTGAGCCCAGAGGCGAAGAGCGTCTTCCCCGCGAGGCAGTTGGCCACCGTGCCCTTACCGGCACCTGGATTTCCCAGGAAGACCCAACAATCCATGGCTGCAGTTCCTATCGAGAGACTGGAATGGGTGTTCAACGCCGAAAACGTTCTCAGTCGCAGTCAGTGTGTTTAGGAGGACCCACCCAGGCTGGGTTCCAGCAACAGAGAGCTTCGGCGAGAATTTCTCGCCACCAGAAAGGACGGTGCCAAAGCGTTCTAGCGACTGTGCTCTTCCCACCACATCTGACTGAGCAGCCAAATGAATCCAGCATTGCATCACATTGGTTAGGAGCTTAACTTTACGAGTCCTACTCTTTGGGTCCCATCCTTGATTCAATTTCACCCGTGGAAATCGAACGTGGAATTTGGAATGCGTGGCGATACTGTGCTAATCGACACTGGATACACCGTATTACAGTAGTGGGTACAACTGTGCAAGACTCGAGTTTGGGAGCTCTTAGGATCGCATCGCAAATTGCGACGCAATAACGCGGCGTCATTGACGTCTCCCAAGTTGGCACCGAGCCAAACGGTGCAGTACTACCTCCAGTCGGAAAATATATGCTCAGCTTGTTTCTCAGTTATCATGAGACTGGTGAGCCTCACAACCGTAGTCCACATGAAGCAAACAGCGTCCACGCATTGTCGAATAAAGGCAGAAGAACAAAATGTTCCACTTCGAGATCAATACTAAGTACGTAGTACAGTAGTATTCCCAATCGAATCGACAAGGGCCGGCATCATTAAGTCCATATTCCCGTCGTCCTAGTTGACTCTTCGGACAATATGTTCGGACAAGCCAAACTACTGGATTTGGGTACATTCAAACTCAGATTTATGGTCCGAATCTTCACTTCATTCTGCATAATGTGTCTTATAATGACCGATACTGCAAGCCTCGGATGGCCGACCCCTGAACCAGGGGTCACCCTCGATTTGGGTGAACCGGCCTCGGGTCACTCACTTTTCGCATCGATTCGGTCGGAAATGGCAGGAGCGAACCATGAAAGCTTACATGACCCTCGCACTTAAAAGGAGTGACCCCACATCTTCGGTTCACTGGAACCCGAAACGACGCGGATATCTTTCAATCTTGTGAATTTATGATGGCATCAAGCACAAGTCTTGTCAAGAGCACAGCTACAACTTGAGCGCAGTGGGCACAGCGGGATGTGGCGACGGCTCTCCGGCTCTAGACCGCGAAACAACGATGCTGGTGACGGCATGGACGACGGTGCAATCGTACCACACTGTGCAGAGCAAACTAACCAGGTCGACCAAGCCAGGGATCCGCGTCTCTCGGCTGCTTGGCAAGCGGCCGAGTACGCTAAGTCATACATTGACGAGCGAGTGAAATCTGTCGAGGTCGAGTCACGAGCGAGTGCTGAAGCTTTGGCACACGCTGTGAATCAAGTCCACGAAGACCAGGAAGTCCTCAAGGCCAACTTGGAAGCAGTATTTCAATCTATCGAGACAACCGCGCTTGAGCACGTCAGATCCGTCTCACACGATCTACTCACGCATCACTATCAGGCGCTGAATGCATTCGACCGGCATCTAGAGGATTTCAAACGACTCTCACTGACGCGCGACGACCAGATGGCGGCTGCATTTGGTGATCATGATATCTCCATTGTGACGAGCCAGCGAGCTCTAAATACACGAATGGACGATCTCGAGGCGATGAACAAAAGCGAAGCCGAATCCACGCGTCGTTATGTGGATAATTTCGTTTCGTGTCCAGCCAGTCTGGTGAATCAAGTGTCCAAGCTCGGCGAGGTGACCGATGGACTGTCACATCAAGTTTTCCAGCTCCAAGATGACATCGGTGAGCTGCCATCACGCGTAGCAAAGCTCGAGGAGACGGTGCATCAGCTTCCGCAACGAGTCTGCCCACTGGAAGAACGCGTCGAGGTTCTTCGCTCCAATGAAAGCCGCATTCACGAGCGCGTCGACAATCTAACTGCAGCAAGTAAAAACGAGATCGACTCGGTGGCTACTCGAATAGCTCTGCGTATAAACCAAGCTGAGAGCAGATCAACTCGTGCAAGCTTAGAGCCTCTGGAAAGCACGAAGAAAGAGTTCGTGCAGAAGATCGATGACGTGGCTGTTGGCGCGAAAGTCATGCTCGACGAAACGGAGGCCCGCCTGGTGAGCAGGGCTGTGCCACGTGACAGCTTCATCCAGACAGCAGCACTCGCGGCATCTCTTCATGACAAAATCAACGACCACGCCATCGGTTTGAGTCAGCTTCGTTCTGCTTTGGAGTTGTCCCTGCCTGGCTTGGGGGCTCACAACGATGGTCAAGCACGCGAGCTCGCGACACTGACTTTCGCCCAGGAGCAGCAAGCCCAGACCATTCAAGCTCTGAAACTTGCGTTTGACCGGCAAGCTGTACAGATTTCCAATCAGACCCGGGAGATGGCCAGTATTCACGCCACGCAGACTCAGCAAGAACAAGAGCTTCGTGAACTCAATGAGGCTCAATGTCGACAGCGTGTGTCCGTGCAAGTGAATTCGGCTGCAACGAATCATGCATCACAAGCATTTGAAGCCCTACGCTTGTGGGTTGAGACAACCGCGTCGCAGCAAGAGCGCCATTGCCACGTGATTCGTGAGACCTGCGCAGATCTGGAGCAGTCCCTTGACAAGCGGCTGGAGGCGTGGCTGCTTCGTGAATCCGAGATTTTAGCGGTGCGAGATCGCGCTGCGTCGATCGTGAGCGATTGTACAGACAGCAACTTGGAGTCAGCCAGTGAGTCTGGCGAAGGCGGTGATGAATCGCTCCTTTATCCGCCAGAGATACCTGCGTCTTCGCGACCGAGGCGTGACCCACCCTTATGCCCCCGAGACCAAATGCTAACGACTGAAATCCAAGTTCGTGCAGCGCTACTCGTGAGTGATCGAATCCGAGCAGCAGCCGTTCAACAGCATCACCAACGCATTGTACTGGAGCGTCAAGTCCGCGAAGATGCGTTGGCCCTTGCTGCTGAAAGGAGGCGGAGCGCCACACGGGGTCGGCAACAAGGTAGCACCGCCTCGACGGAAACGCAAGGCGCACAGACGGATGAACGTCGATTCGCACAAGCAATGGTGGAAGAGACACGGATCGCGGAAGCGGCGAAAGAGGCGGCAGCGCGACTGGAATTCGAACGGTATCAAACCGAGCGAGACGAGCGACAGGCATCTCAACGGACGGGCCAAGAACAGAGTCACCACGATGCACAGCAACGCGTAGAAAGAGAAGAGGTAAGTGGGCGTACCATGACAGCTAAGGTGGCATTCACTGACGTTTATATATTTGTGGGTAGGCTGATCGGCGTCCCCGAAGCACTGACTCGAACTCGCAGTCACGCGAGCGCCGTCAGTCGTCGGAATCTGGTATTGGGGCCGCTCGTCGGCGAGCGAGTGGTGGTCAAGATTCCGGAAGAGAGCGGCGTGGTGGATCGCGTGGAGGACGTGGTGGTGGTCGTGAGCGGATCGGACAACCCCGACAGGGGCTAGGCCAGGGTGGCGGCCGTGAGCAGATCGGACAATCCAGTCTGCTTGACCAAGCAAGAGCTTCTGCGCAAGAACGTGTTCTACAACAAGCAGAGCACCGTGCATCAGTATTACGGGCAAACGGTGCGGCGCAATAAAAGATGACGATAATCATTCCTCAATATCGGCAACAGTGCAGGAAGGAACACAACACAGGATAAGCTTGAAATGAAACCTGTTGTATGCATTACAATCCACGTACGCTCTTAGTATACATCATTTTCCTTTTGTTCTTCTTCGTCATCCTGCAAAGTGTTTGAGTACACGACTGGGTTCGGGGCCTCGAAGTCGATATCATTTTGTCGTAAGGGTCCAGATCAACGAGCACGTTTGTATGCAAAAAGTCGATTCGATCGTCTGCGGCGATCGCCTTCCATTGAGTGAGGTCAACACACTCGCGGTTGCGGTTCACAAACGCGCACATATCAACGTTGTGAGCTGCTGTACTCACGCGCTGTGCAGAAACTTGCATGTCAGAGTCACCGAAGTCGCCTTCAAGCTGCGCGGACGACGACGGAACGGAGAAGAGTGCTCTTGCCGCGAGAGGGAGCAACTTGTAACGAGCGATATTTTGCTGCCGACTCCAATCTTCGGTCACAAGCTCAACGATGGGCGGCAGACCGGGACCTTGGTCTTCTCGCTGTAAATGCGTGCCATCACTCAGCCAGAGAGCCAGCTCCTGTGTTGCCTGTGCTGTGGCGTCCTGATTCACTTGACCCAAGTTCACACCTCCACCGAGACTGAACATCTCGAGATTCTCGTCGATATACCCACGCGGACGAGCCGCCCAGCTCCTCGAGTCGGTGGCCTCACAAAAATAACCATGGTGGCGATGAGCTGGCCCTTGATGTACTTCGCCAGCTCTTCGTAGTGCGCTTCGTGGTCACTGCTCTCCGCGCGATGGTGTTGGTGACAGAGGAGCACAACTGGCTTCAGCGAAAGCTCAAAGCTCTTGAAGTCGGGATGAAGCAGCATCTGCTGTTCAAACACATACGAGCACTGCAGCATTTCATTTGCGGATGTGTAGCGTTTGAAGAATCGGGCGTGGAAGGCCTCACATAGAAGCCGTCGTGTTGTGGCGACGAGAGGCGTGAGTTGTTCTGGTGCAAAGAAGTCGGGAATTGCTGGCCGAGGGAGAGAACGATGGTCGCGAAGAGGAACTGTGGGGTTGACGACAGTCATGTAGATTCGAAACAGACCCAGTAGATCTGTGACTTGGACAGGAGACTCAGCCTGTGCGGTGGCATTGTTTGCAGTAATTGGATGGAGAATTGACAGCAACTGGATCAGATCGTCCTCGTGGCCTTCCAGGGGAAACTCAGGAGGACGCTTTCCGTCTTCAGCTGCCTTCAACTGACGAGCACTGTACCATTCCTTCAAAACTTCCCACTTGACAATGATACGGTCGATGACGCGTGTAAGGCCCAGAAATCGATGTGACCTATAGTCGAGTAGTTGAGTGGTTTGATCTTCTTAGAGGGTCGCGCAGAGCTCTTGGAACAGCGACCCCATGACCTCCACGTGCTTGGTCTGGTACACCGTCGCCCCGATCTTCTTCTGCAATTTCGTCATGGCCTTGTTGCTGGATTTCTTGGCGTCATCCACAAGCCCGCACGCTGCCTTTGTTGCTGCATTGGACATATGGGCTACACACCACTCCCACTGGTAGTGGAACCCATTGCTCATCATCCATTTGACGTCGGCGCCCCCGTCACTCGTTGCACCAACCAAGTCCGTTGACTGCAGCTCGAAGTCGCGAAGGATATCCACAATCCAGCGCCGAAAGGGGTGGCGAATGCCGTGGCCAGTGTGATTGCAGGATGCACGCCCTGGACAGATCAGACACTTGGAGCGGCTTCTATCGCCGTACTTGGGGTCGAACTGCCGCGTTCCGAGCAGTATCGCTCTGAAGATGAACGGAGAGTCGACGAAGTAGAGACGTACGCCTACGTACTTCTTGTTCTGGACCTTTGATGTCCAAAAATCCGTGACGACCAAGAAGCACGCACCGACAGGCATTCGTGCGCGGTTGATGATCCCCACGATTTCTCTCTTGGCGGAAACGTAGAGTTCGAGTAGTGTATGCATGACGGTCTTCGCGTTCAGTATCGGCTGAACCGCGTCACGATAGCACAACTTACGTAACATGACGGACTCTTCATACTCGACGGACCTAAACGGCAAATTGTTGACGACGACACGCATCGTCTCCAACAGTACGACAAAGCGGCGTGGATCGCTGCTGTACGTCGCCGATGCTGTGTACTTCGCGGGCAGATCGTTTCGCTGCTGTGTTGTCGCTTCCGCAACTTCTGTTTTCGAGGCTGTGATCCTGTGCTTCAAGGACGAGTGCACTGTGCACTTGGAGGTGTTGCCGCCACGCATGTTGATCCGGGACTTGGCCTTAGTTGCTTCGACGGTAGCTGCAGCCTGGCAATCTTGTGACGCAAGGCATACCCACCAATAATGGCTGGGGTCATCACGCTCGCACAGTCGAACGCCGTACGAGAAGATGATCGATGAGTTGAGCCAGCCTTTTGGAGCTAGACGAAAGCCTTCTGGTGCGATGAATGTAGAAATCGCGTCACGCACGAATTGGCTGACTTGCATTTCTCTGGCTGTATGCAGCGGTGGCCGCCACGTTTGGTGGACGCGGTCGCGCTCCGTGTGTAGGTGTGCCTTTGAACGGACTGCTTGTCAGATCTTGGTGCTGTGTGGAGCCCTGCACGCACGATGATCTCAGGATGTGTGCTGCTTGAAGATGTCGGGAGTTGAAGAGGCACATGCTTCAAAAACGTTTTAGCCTATCAGTAGCAGCTGTGATTCATTCAAACCAATCGCGCAACAGCGAATATTTCAGTCGTATCTTTCTCTTGTTGAAGCGAATATTTCCTGCAATAAATCGAGGACCCGTCAGCCAGGGTCGCCGGTTGGGCTGGCCTGGATCTGTCTTAAACAAGTGACCCAACAGTCACTTTTCTGCACGGGACCATCCGAGGCTTGCGATACTGTATCTGTTATTATACGTTGGTGCTGAAATCCTGTTCCCCTCCTCAGCTGCTGAAAAGCTGTCATTTTATCGGAAAAAACTGTCGGAAAGCCACAGATTTTCAGTCTGAAATCCTGGTGCTTCTTGAAATACTGTCGCTCGTTCCGAGCACCTACAACTTGCGTAGGCTAGTCGTCCAGGCTGGATGTGGAGGCTTTGCCACTGTGCCCCGAGCTCCGTCCAGCAGGACCGAGCCAGTGCTTCCAGCGTTTGGATGCTGGATCTGGAGTCCGTGGCGATAGTAGGCTCTCATACACTTGGTGGTGCGCAACACGTCGGCTAGCATTCTAGCTTCGCCATAGCTGATGGAAGTTGGAGTTCATTGAGTTAATGAGTTAGGACGAGCGAACTCAAACAGCGAGCTTCGCTGTAGCGGGTTCTGGCGGTGGTGTATGATACCAATGGTAGGACAGGCACCATCTTTACAAGTGGGAATATACTGCTCTTTATGGCTAGTCGCTCTCACTACTTAGTAGTACTCTAACATGGTCTCACACTGTCTGCGCGGCACCAGTCGACGCGATGGTCTGCGTGGCTGTCGTAGGTGGGGCCGTTGTCGTTGTCGTTGGGGCAGTCGTCGTTGGGGCGGTCGTCGCCGTGGAGTTCTTTGGCGTCGGACAACCGAAAGTCTTGATCATCTGCGCCTTCCACTCCGTGACCTTGACCGACTCGCCCTTGCGGTGGATGCGGTCGACAATCTGCTTGCAACGCGGCTCCTTCTTGAGGCAGAACTTCTTCTTGAACTCAGCCGTGTACGTCGTGACGCCGCCCAGACACTCGTCCTGGAACAGACACGCCATCTTCTCGGCCTCCAGCACGGCGTTGCCGCCACGACGCTTGACCAGCTTGTCTGTCGAGTTCATCCAGCCACTCATCTTGACGGTCGTGTTGTCGCTCGTGCGGTTGATCAGCGCACTCATGGGCGGAGGAGGCGCGGCCGTCGCGTTGGCCGCTGCTGTCGGTGCCGTCGTGACTGGAGACTCGGTTGCGTTGCCTTCCTCCAGCAAACGCGTGGTGGCCGTGGCGCCACACTGCGTGTACAGCGAGCCAGTGAGTCCCTCCAGTTCGTACGAGTAGCTGCTCACGCCCAGGTCACGCGTGTCGATGAGCGCGACGAACTGCTGCGGCACGGCCTGGAAGAATTTGCCGACGATGCGGTCCGTCGTGGCGTTGATCGGGTTCTTGCCCAGCACACCCGTGCGCATCATCACGTAGTCGTACGGGTTGAACACGATGCCGCTGCCTTCAGGACGACGCTCGCACGACGTCCAGTCAACGCTCGCAGCCTTCTGTTTCATCGTGAGCTTCTGCTCGCCCACTTTACACTTGTGGAAGACCGAGTGGAGCAGATCCACCATCGCGTGGTGCGACCAGAAGACCGGGTCGGCCGGCGACGCGAACGTGGCCATGGTACCGCCCAGCTCGGCGTGGATGTTGTTGTGGGCTCCTTCTTCAATGGCCTGGGACATCTCGCCGATGTTGGTCGCCGCAAAGAGCTGCGCACGCACAGACGCGTAGCTGGCAGCGGCAGGGAACGTGACGCGCGACCAGTTGTCGCGTGGGACGCAGCGAGAGCACTTGCTGGACGCGATGTTGCCCGCCTGGCAGAAGCGGTTCATTGGCGCGTCGGCCTCGCAGAAGCCGTAGACGCTCTCGCCGTTGATGTTGACAGTCTTGCGCGTGGAAGGCGGCAGGCCGCCGAGAAAGTTGAGAGCCGGCGAGCACGCGAGGATGTTGCGGCACTGGCCGCTGGCGAATTTGTTGTAGTCGGTGATCCAGTCCCAGTACGGCACAGTCACGCAGGCGAAGCGAGCGCCCTGACCACGAAGCATGTTCTCGAAGGCCGTGAGCAGCAGGCGGTGCCAGTAGATGAACATGCACTGACGGTGGGCCTCCTGCTCCGACATCATCTCTGTGTGGATCTCCACGAACTTGATGTACGCGCCCGAGTCCATGGATGCTGCGACGGCATCGAGGTACAGCTTACGGTCGGTGGCACTGAGTGCCGTCCACGAGCGACGCACGCGAGGCTGTGTGCATTGGGCGTCGGCCTGTTGGAGCGTCGAGGCCGAGAGGACCGCCAAGCTCAGCAGCGAGCATAGCCTCCAGAAGATCATGGTGGCGGTGGCGTCCGGGTCTTCTGTCGGTAGGGAAGGAGGCGGAGTGCGGACTCGGAGGCGAGTGGTCGAATGATGCACGCTGCAGGGGGAGAGGCGGCCTACTCGTCTTCACGGCTGCAAGCTGTGGGCTGGAGAGGTCACATGGCAACTCTGAGTCGCGAGAAGATCAGCGGCCAGCGGCTGTTGTTTTGAGTGAGGCATATTTAGACACGCTGGTAGAGAGAGCGGCGGAAAAGCGAGCTGGTGGGATCCGCCAGCCAGACTCATTTGAGTGCCGAATCTGGTAATAGGGTCTCAGCTAAATACGAGACCCGGGTGAGAAGGTCTCAGCCAAATAGGAGGCTCGTCACACATCTTTGTGTCTTGTGTCTCCGTCCGGATAGCGTCGGAAGCCAGCCGTGGAGTCCACCACATGAGTGGGGTCGGGAGGCTCGCAGTCCATTGGCACTGCAGAGACGAACGTCATGTGGCTTGTGACCGCAGTTGCTCACATGAAGAGCTCTTTCACAAGATTCACACACTGTCCCTTCACGTTGGTGTGTGGCCCAGATCCAAAATCTCCAGTTTCAGCATTTTCGGATATGCGACGTGTGAGCACATCACATCAGATATTTTAGTACTTGTCCTGGCTACTGAGGCTCACGACGACGGCAGCGAGATCACAAGATAGATTCAATGGCAATAAAAAAGGCAATCTCAGTAGCCGTTCGCCTCTTACTCGATAGCTCTTGCTTCCTATCAGGTCGCCTGAGGGGTTGCCGTTGGCGTCGGCGTCGGCAGAATGCCCAACACGTCCTTCTTGTTGCGTGGGTACCATCGGTAGTACGACACGACCGCGATGGCGGCCGCCAGGATGAGCATCACCAGCCACAGGATGATCTTGTTGGTCAGCGCCTTCACAGTCAGACGCCGCAGATGGCCCTTCGCTTCCTGTGTGTCTTCCTGAGCTTGGCCGACCTGTAAAGGAACGAGTCACACGGGTCAGATGAGTCGCGACCTGGACACTGTGATCGTGATCAACAGGCGCTCCGTACGTCCAACTGCGTGTGCTGCAACTGGTTACGCTGCTGAAGTAGATTGTTCGCAGTGTTTGCCGCTATATCCAAGCCAAGATCCCGTTAGAACGGCGAGCTCGAAGAGCCAATACTCGTGTGACTCCTTACCAATGGCCTCGGTCTCAGCCAACGTGCGCTGAGCTTCGTCCAGGTGCCTTCCATTTCTACACAAAGCACTTCCAGAGTCAGCTCTCCTCGCGTGCAGCTCGTGAGGGATCACCGCTTACCGATCCAGGTGCTCAGCGTAGCGCACGGCCTGCTCTTTCTACTCATACAACAACAGTCATTAGCACCATACTCTTGCATGTAGGAGGTAGACCCTTGAAGTCGTACTGGTTCTGCATTCTCGTTCGCATCCGCCGCCTTCGTGCGCGCGTCGCCGATGAGCAGCGTCTTCTCCAGCGTCGACTTGAGACTCGCATGCTGCGTCTGGCAGTGGCGGACGTGGTCCATCTGCTGCCGCTTCGTGCGTGCATCCTTGTTCTCGCTCGCTGCATTCTCCAGAATCCGGATCTACTCAGCCAGAAGATTTCGTAACTCAACTTACCAGAGACCTTGGTTACTAAGCCATAGCAAATACTCACATATCGTTCGACTTCGCCGATGCAGTTGCGCGCCTCCACCACCAACTCTTCACGTCGCTCTGTTGGGCAGCAGATTAGCACGTTAGTGGCTGTAAACTATATCCACTGACGCGTGCAGCTCAGCAGCGGCACGCACGCGGCTCCTTGCAGTTGGCGAAGGCGTCCAGCGCCTGCAGCGCCTCGCCCCGCGCCGCCTCAAAGTCCTGCAGATAGTCGTCGAACGCCGTCATTTTCGGGTGGCTTTCAACTGCGCTCTTGCTTCCGACAGCCAGGAGAGGGGCCTTTCGCACAGCGCCAGGAATAACACCTTGGGACAAGACGAGACCGTCGTTCGGTCAACATCCTCACGCAGATCTGCCACTTCAATGTGGTGGTTGTCGCAAGAAGGTCGCTTGATCCAGCCAATCAGAGTGTATGATTCTATCTGAGTCTTAGTAAGTCTGAGTCTGGGACGAATGGCTTCATCGCCGCAGTGCGAGCGGATCCGTCGTCAACTGGGTCGCCAGCATCTCCAGTTCGCCGTGGAGCTCATCGATCGCTGTGAGATGCAGCGGCAGTGGCGACTGGCGTTGCAGAGTCACTGGGTGAGTAGTCAGGTACGACAGTGACGACCAGTTGACCAGCAGCGACGACAGCACCGCTTCCGAATCAGCCTCTGCCGCATCGCCAACAGCCACCGAGTGCACCAGCTGCACGCGCAGCAGCGCCGTCTCCTGCGTTGGCCGCTCAGCACAGCGCAGCCACTTGGCGTTGGCCACTCGACTGCGTTCTTGGACGTAGGACGCGTCATCCGGTCGCATCACCAGCACCGCCTCTCGGTCACGACACAGCACCACGCTTGAAGAAAGGGACGGTCTCACTTGCACGTCATGCTGCGACAGGAAACTCGCTTGGCACACGACGATCTTCGCCACGACGCATTCGAAACGACTGAAGAGCTGCTTAAACGCGTCCTGCGTCATGAGCGACTGCCACACGCCGGTGATCGCTTGGGAAGAGCCGAGCTGAGTGATGGCCAGCACGGCCTTTTCGCCCAGGAGCGCCGCGAATTCAAACGCCGCTTCGACGAACAACAGCAACACAATCGCGATCTCATCTGACTCGCCAGACACCACGGGGAACACCTTGGTTTCCAGCACCGCACCGACCGCATCCGTGAAGCCCGCTACCAGCCACTTCCCGTCAGTCGAAAGCGCGTACCCCGCATGCACAAACGTCGTCGGCACGGCAGTCGAATCGTCGGTCGGTCGCTCCGCCAAGTGATACAGACGCTCGCACACGAAGCGGGACTTGGCTCCACTCTCACCACCAACCGCCACTGGTTTCAGACTCACCTTCTCGAATACTCGGTCGTACAGCGCCATGGCTGTAGGCAGCAGCGCGTGGGGATTTGTGCCCAGGCTCACATCCACGAGATCTTCTAGGTACAGCAGCTCCACCGTTACGCTTCCCGCCCACTCGGGCTTGTCTTGGGGTTCTTCAGCGCCAAACAGACCACGACCAAAGGCACCGAGAAGCCACATCTTGTGTTTGATATCCGACCTGCGGAAGGGCGCAACCACGAACACGACGTTGGCCACGGCCGACCGCGAGAACGCCTGCTTCCGCTTGATGCCTTGAGCCAGTAGCGGCTGCAGCAACTCGCCTGCTGCACGGTACGTGGCGAACGCATCTTCTCCTGTGGCTGTGCACTCCACCAGCATCAGCGCGCTGGATGCGTCGACGCTCACGCTCCTGTTGCCTGCGATCCCACTCAGATCCATCGCCACGTGGTCTCCCAGAGAAGAGGGCGCGTACACACTGCGAAGCATCGTCAAATACGACAGCGTCAGCGTGCCCAGCCACTGCGAGGGTGTGGCGGGACACACGACCGCGTAGTCGATGGGTTTAGCAGCTGCGACGGGCTGGAAGTTGCGAAGCGTGTACTCGGAAATAGCTGGAATCTCCACCTGCAACGAGGACTCGAGTGTGGATACGCACAGTCGAGGCAGCTGATCCAGCGGCGTTTCTTGCATGACGGTCTCACTGTCCTCCTTCGCTGGGTTTGTTCTGGACACGTAGTAGTCGACTGACATCCACGGATCGTGCACCTCGCCAGCTTCGTCGTCTACAGCCGAGTCACTTGCATTGGTCTTCCCCTTCACCACGCTTTGTAACTGCGTCAGAAACGGCGTCACTCGGCTGGCAAGCGCTAGCATATCCTTCTCATCGGCTGACCGACAGTGGCTGGCGTGAGGCGTCCACCGCGAGTTGGCTTTGCCGTGCAGCCGCCACGGAACGAGCGCATCGAGCGCTGCCAGTTGGATTCCGATCGCGATTTCTCGGTCGCGAATACTCGACTCACCACTCACTGTAGCTGGAACCGCGCCGGTGTACAGACTCAGTTTGGCTTCGTCGTACTCCAGTAGCAACTTGCGCTCGTGTTCCCGTCGCTGCTGTCGCTTGTTGCGTCGAAAGTCTCGTGGATAGTAGCCCGTGAGCCATCGCTTGAACCGGTCCGACATCAGTTGACTTCTCAGGTGTTCGAAGCTCACACTCGTCGGCTGCTGCTGCGGGGTCTTTCTCGTCTTCTTTTCATCTATTGAAGGGGAAAACCCCGGTGCGATTGGAACGAGACGCGTGTTTTCCAAAGACGTGGTCGTGGTCGATTTGCCGTCGGCGGAGTGCGTTGCCATCTCTTTCTCCACGTAATCATCCAGTGCTTGCAGCAGCGGGTGACTCTTGATGGGATTGCTCTCTAGCACTTCTTGCTGCTCATCGTGGGTCAGCGACGCCACCAGAGACACAGCCAAGGTCAGCGTTGGCGGCTTGGGCGTCTCTGGACGTTGCGAGACTGAGCCGCTGCGCACACGTCCAAGGATCGGGATGCTCGTCCGCGTTGCCGTCGCTGACAACACCGGCGTCAGCAGTGGTCCGAACGATACAATGCCGCCGTTCTGGTCTAGCTGGTTCTTTTTGCGCCGTCGCCGCTTGAAGATGTGGACCTCCGAGTCGATATGCAGCGAGAGCTCCGGGTCCGGAGGAAACGTCATCTGCACCACTGGTCCGCTCGCCTCGGGGCTGTTCACGTGAGTGTCAGGCGACACGGGTGCGATCGACTCGTCGTTTTCCAGCAGGTCGTTCATTGCCTTTCGTCGCCGCTTCCTGTTGCCCAGCGTGCCATTTCGACGCGCGGCGTCATCTCCGTCCGCGTCGCCGTCCGCTGCGCCGTCCATGTCGTCGTCTGCGTCCTCGTGGTCGTCGTTCTTGCCGTTCTTTCCCGCGCTATCATCGTCGTCTCCTCCCACGCCGTCAGCTCCATTTTCTCCCTTGCGTCGCTTGGCTTTTCGTCGTGGAAGCGCACGGAACGTCGGGTAAATGCCTTCGTACTTGGTCTCCGCGACCGCGCGCGCCATCAAATTGTCGTCCGAGTGCCACACGTCGACCATCGAGTGGTCGTCTCCACGCGGAAGCCCAAGCATCCGCAGCCACGCGAAAGTGAGACTGCCTAGTTCTGGCTGTAATGGCGTCTGCGGCGTCGTGCGGTGGAGCATTTGCACGTTCACGCAGAGCGTCTGCGACGGCTGCAGCAGCTGCACGTGCAACTGGAAGCCCGACGTGGCGTGGGCTTCGTCCAGATACACGTCGAAGTGGTTGGCGCGCGTGAGCGACGGCGTGCGGTACACGAACCGCGCCTCGTTGAGCGTGAAGAGCTCGCTCTGCAGACAGAAGACCCCGTCGCCCAGCAGCTTCCGCGCCAGCCACACGTGCAGCGCGCGGAACAGAAGCCGCTGCGCGTTCTCAGGCAGCGCGTCTACGGCCATGGCCGTCCACTCACCACTGGTCACGACTGAGGGGAAGACAAACGCAGATGCAAACGAATCACACGATGGGAAACAACGAGGTTAGAGCCACGAGACGACAATGCATATCCACACAGTAGGCAGGTAATAAAGTGCACCTTCAACGGCCGTAGAGGCGCTGGGCGTCGGCAGTTTCTGCGCGTGGTTGACGGAGAAGACCCACAATTGGTCGGTGACGTCTGAATGTTCGTGTTGCCACGCGTACAGCGCGTTGTTCTGCTGCTTGACGGACGCTGCGAACGCCGCAAACGCGTCTAATGCAGCGTGTGAGGACGGCGACGTGTGCGCGTCAGCAGCAGAGACGGCGCTGTCGCTGTGGGCGGCGAACACGCGCCACGTCAGCGTCTTCAAGACGCACTGCGGAAGCGCCACGAAGAATCGTCAGTACGCGGCAACCAGAGCGAGTCAGAGAGCGGGAGACGCACCAATTCGAAGACATTGGTCGCCACTGCCACCCGTGCGGCGGCGGAGGCGCGTGAGTCCATGTCGGCGGAGAGATCGCCCGTCGTGGAGAGCGCGTCGAGTGCCGCGTCGTGTCTTGCTCAGCACCGACGGCGCGCTTTTGGAGGGAGCAAAAGCTGGGATGCTGCCAAACCACCTGCGTTATCGCATACTACCTGCCATATGTGATATGTTCACATCGAATTTGGTGTAGTCCACACAAGTTTATGTTAATAACATTTCGGATAAGAAGTTCTAACGGATACACAGCTTCAACTCGCCCATCACCAGCCCGTGGAGCTCATGGGGCGCGAGCTGACGGAGTGCGTCGTGCACGACGAACACACCGCCGTCCGTAGAGCCTTGGACGCGCGTGGTGACGTAGCCAGGAGCATGGCGGTGGTCCACGAGCACGACGGCACCCCAGCGCGACTCCACGTGCATGTGGAGGACGCGCTCGCGTAGCCCCACAGTCGGGAGCGACGACTGCGGCTGCGACTGCGACTGCGAGAAAGGCGCCACGGCGAGAGGCTTCCTGCTGCGTTGCTGCGGAGCTACAGGCAACAGCATGCGGCTGCGCGTCGCCTGCAGTCTATCCTCCATATGCAGATCTGGTCGCGGCGTCTCGCTCATCAGCAGCGTACTGGACCGGTCGGAAGGCACGATAAACCCCATGGACGCCGCCAACGCCAGCGGGTACTGCAGGCGTTCTGGGTGTTTGGCGTTGGGTATCAAGGCCGCGTCGCCAGCGTAACGTACCCAACCACTGGGTCCCGACGCGTACAGTTGCCGCGTGAGTGCTGCGATAGAGCACACAGCCATGGACTGTGTGGCGTGGCCTTTCTCATCCGACTTCTTGGTCAATGGACGGAACGGATCGATGCCCAGCGCCTCCATGGCGACGTACACGTCCCAGCCAACAAACACGTAGCGACGCTGTAGAATCTGCAATAGCTGGCTGTTTGTTGCGTGACGCATTGGCGTCAGCAGCAACAGTGAGCCCAAGACGTGGGCGGCTGTGATCTGGAGGGAGAACACGACAAGCAGATCGCACGCGATCTCACTTCCCCACATCCCGACCAAATCCGGGTAACCGCCGTACACAGGCCGCTTGAAGGGATCAGCATGAGCGTCGTCGAGCAATGGACTCGGAGAGGCGTGTAGCTGCGGGACGAGCAGCACCGAGTAGATCTTGAAGTTGACCACCAGCGCCACGGCGTTGAAGTACCAGATCAAGAACTCGCACGCCCGAGAGTGGCGGTTCGTCCAGGAGAGCAGGATTCGGTTCACGATACCAAGCGACGTGGTGAGCGATGCGCGCAGCAGTGTATGGACTAGACATGTGAGCCACGTGAGTCGCGTGAGCGCCGAGCAGATGAAGAAGAAGTTCTCGAGCGAGACCTGTTTGGTGAGCATCCACGTGCCCATTTCCTGGATCGCGTACACTGTTCGCAGACGAATCGCACTGTCGACGATACTCACGGTGATGAACAGCCAGTGGTTCATCCAGAGGTTCGAGCCCACGAGCGTCTTGGTCGTGAAGAACCGCAGGACCTCCACGCGCTGCCGAATCGGCTGCATCAGCACCGCGAGACTCACGGACACGATCGTAAGCCGCCGCTTGGATCGCTGGACATCGTCTGTGGCTGCGAACGGAACGTACGGCACCTGACAGCTTTTAAAAAAGAACGCTGAGATGCCTCGCACGACCATCACGGCGGTGACCACGGCGTACAGCGCAGGAATGAAGCTCAGCACCCAGTGCACAGGAGGCACAGCGACCACGACCGTGGCTTGCTGGTCGGCAGCTTCAACGTGGAAGAGGCCTTTGACTTGGGTCGGTCTCGCCCAGCACGCTGGATCTCCACGTGGTATGGCTGACCGGCCCAGAACGATTGCAGCACAAGCAGTTCGGTGCCGTACTTGAAAGACGCACGCGGCCGGCCGACACATTTGAGAAGGGTTCTCCGACGGTACCGAAGTCGACTGGGATGCCGACTTGAGTGGGTGGATCATGAGCCAGTTAATCGAAGTTTGTCGAGATAAATTCATGGCACGCCGTCGTGTTTCTTTGAAACGAGTCCTCGATACACTGCTTCGCTAACCACTGCGGCTCCAAGTTGATGATCTTGCAATGCGGAGTCGTTATGCTGTAGAGAAAGACCTGCTCCCGCCGTGGTCCCGTGCCAAACGCGTCATCAAAGTGTTGCGCCAAGGACGCCGCACTCATCGAATTCACACGCCGGCAGACGCTCCGGTCTTCGCCCAAATTACTCGGCGAGCGCGTGGGTGTGTAGTGGAAGTCATACTCGAAGCTGATGGCCACGAGGTCTCGAAGTGAGCCGATAGAGAGATGGTCGAGTTGCGCGATGTCGTAGTGATGCGGCCGTACTCTAATTTGGAGCGGATGAGACGGAATCGACCTGTGAAGAACGAGACCAGCGCGTTCTCACGTAGCCCTGTGAGCAGCGTCAACGCCGTCAACAGGACATTCACGACCGATAGCAACCTCCGCACCCCGATCGTCATCTTCGCGTTCTACTTGCCTCTAGATTTGACGAGCGGCCACGAGTGAATTCGTGTTTTCCTGTTCATGACCGAGGTCTATTCTTGACTTGGGCTAATCACCCCATCCGCAACTGGAGCTTGTCGTGGAGAACCATGCTAAGTTCATCAGCGTCCAACAGACATAAACTGTCCACGATCGTGAACATTCGGTCTTCTGCGGTGCCGTCGCCGCGAGTCTCGTCGAAAACGGTGACTCTTCCAGGGTCGCGCTGATAGTCTACGAGGATGACGCTTCCCCATGGCGACTCCGCGAGTACTTGAAGCTCACGGTCTTCCAGGGCAGACATTCTCGTCGTCATTTGCACTGGCCTTGTTACGCTAGGCACCACTGGGAGTCGCGGTCGATCAGGTGCCACTGCACGCCACGTTCGTTTGGTGAGGGAGTTGACGAGTCGAAACACCCGAGTCGGCACCTTCTTCATTGGAACGAGTTCTTTAGGAATCTGGAATCCGATCCGCTCCGCGACGTCGAGAGGGTACTCCAGTCCTCTTACTGTATTGCCCATGTCGACGACGGCGTCGCTTCGATTAAAAGCTTCATCTCCTGCGAGATGAACCCATCCACTCGGTCCGGACGCGTAAAGCTGCCTGATGAGTGCAGCCAACGAGCAACGCGTAGACTTCCACAGATGTGCTGCTTGAGTGTCCTTGTCACGAAACGAATCGATTCCCAATGCATCCATCGCCACAAACACGTCCCAGCCAACAAACAGGAAGCGTACTTGCAGAATTCGAAGCACTCGATTGGTCGTAACACCACGAACACGGGCGGAGAGGAGCAGTAGGGATGCCGCGACATGCGCTGCAGCGATTTGGATGGAGATGATCACGACGAGATCACACGTGATCTCGCTTTCCCACATGGATCCCAGTCCTGCATAGCCGCCATACACGGGGCGTTTGAAGCCTGGGCGCCGCTGCATGAACGATGTCGAGCCATTCAATCGCATCAATACGTACAATTGGGCCAGAAGCAGTATGGAGTAGACCTTGAAGTTTGTGAGCAAAGCGACGGCGTCCACGTACCACCTCACGGCAGCAACGCCTCGGCGCATCTGTGGAAGAAAGGCTGTGGTGGCTTCGAGAGCGATGTGGAGTGAGCGCTGGAGCACTGTGTGGGCGAGGCACGTGAGCCACGTGAGTTTCGTGAGCGCCGCGCAGACAAAGAGGAAGTTCTCGAACGATACGCGCTTGGACAGCATCCAGGCGCCGACTTCTAGTAGCACGTAGAGGGTGCGAATGTGGAAAACGCTGTACACGATGTTAAGCACGATGTACAGCCAGTTGTTCATCCACGAATTGGCCGCGGCGGTCGCCTCGCCGTGCAAGCGAACCACGCGAGTCCGTTTTGAAGCTGGAAGACGCCAAATCTCAGCATCCACGAACGGAAGACGCCAGAACATCCCTTTCGTTGACCACGGCAGGTAACAAACGTATCTTCTCCGCGCGAAGACGCCGACCAAGCCTCGCACGACGAGCGCGAGCGTCACCAGCGCATACACGAGTGAGAAGATCTGGATACTCGCATTTCGAGTCGGAACAGCGACCACGACGACGGCTTGAGAGTCTTCTGGCTTTGTTCGAAACAGCGCAGACAAGTCCGACTGCTGGGCGCTCGGTAGAACTGGCATCGCCCAGCATTCGCTGCTTTGGATCTCCACGTGGTAGTCGGCACCAGCCCAGAATGACTGCAGCACCAAGTGGTCGGTCATGTACATGAACTCTCCGTCGCTGGGCCGGCCAATACACTTGAGAAATGGGGCGCCAACTTCGCCGAAGTCACTCGTCGAGCCTGCTTGGATCCTTCGGTCACGTGCCAGAGTCTCAAAGTGTTCCAGCACGTACTCGTAGCACTCCGTGGCGTTGCCTTTGAACAAAACATTCGTACACTGCTCCTCGATCCACTCTGGTTTGAAGTTGACGACCAAACAATGGGGTGCGGAAATGCTGTACAGGAAGACCTGTTCGCGGCGTGGGCCTCGACCAAAGGCATCGTCGTAGTGGAGCGCCAAAGACGACGCGCTCACGGAGTTGACGCGTAGACACACGCTGCGGTCGTCGCCCAGCGAGTGCGGTGAACGCGTGGGCGTCTGGTGGAAGTCGTAGCTTGAGCCGACGTCTGCCAAGTCGGGGAGTACGTTACTGGGCTGCAAATCGAGTAATGCGACGCTGTAGTTGATACGGCCCTGCAAAAGACGTGCGCGAATGCTGTCGAAGCGGCCGAAAAATTTCTGGATGATGATGTTCTCGCGTAGGCCTGTGAGTATGGTGAGCGCCGTAGACACGACATTCACGGCGACCAGCACCACTCGCGGCAGAGACACCATCACGCCGCTTCGGTATTTGCCTGTTGTGATATAGGTGATTTGCCTCGCTTCATTCAATTTGCGTTGTCGTGTGGGGTGGGGTCTTCAAACAGACTTGTACTACGCAGTATCCAAGTTACGCGATCGCATCAGAGAGGATGAGGGCTTGGTACAGTGACCGGCACCGGGCGCCGGGTCTGCGGGAGCCAGCGGGCGTACCCATCTGGCGGAGGTGTGGGACGGAAGAAGTGTGGACGTGTGGGTCAAGGTGTGGAGCGGCGAGCCAGAAGTGACGGTCCACTCAGCAGCGAACCGGGCCGTCGGGACCGGCGGTCTGAAGTGGCAGTAGAGAGAACAAGATCTTCGGCGGCCGCATGGACGCGATCTTCTGGCGTGCGGCGAAGGGGGCGGACACTCGAGAATCTGCGGCTCAAGGACCAAGTCCAGGAAGCCGAGACCGAAGCGACCAAGACAAGGAGCAGGTAGTGTAGGAAGTGCGTGTAAAAGAGCCCGAGGCCCATTCAAATCTAGTCTCCTAGTCCATCTACTGGTTTTTAGGAGTCTCTGTAAGGCCTGTAAGCACAGGGCAGTTCTTGGGTTGAGCAGCGCGGACGACGGGGAAGTCAGTCCTGGGCGGTCCGAGGTCGTCTGTGACCAGGCTGGCCGGAACTGCGTACGGGGCTCAACGCCTGTATGGGGCTGTGGCTCGTGTTGGCGAGAGATCTTCGGCCATAGAAAGGTACTCAGGAGGGTGTGTATTTAGGCTAGTTTAGTCCAGTATCCGACAACTTGAAGAAGGCAAGCGACTAGCGGAGGGCGATCCGCCCCAAGGACGCCAGCCGTTACTGTACCACCACCTTCCATCCCTCAGTCACCGAGATGCCGTGTTATTTCTGGCACACGTGCGTATGATACTACATTCTCGTCGTCACCATCACAATTTTGTCGTCACGATCAGTCTCGTTCAGCAGATACGTAGCTTCAGCTCGCCAACCAAAAGCTCGTGCTGTTCCTTGCCATCCATCAGGCCCAGTGCATCGTGCACGGCAACCACAGCGTCTTCCTCGCCGCCCACACTGCTTCGGCGTTGATCCTGGGTACCTGCGGCAGCTCCGACCATTATCGCTGGTTTTGCCAGAGAATCCACGAGCAGCAAGCTCCCCCACGTCCATTCGGCGTGAGCGTGTAGCGTGCGCAGTTGGAACGGCAGCCTTTCTCCCGTTGCCTCGCCGATGGTGGCAGATCCATCCGGTCGTATAGGCCGAACGGCAAAGATCGCAGGACTGACCCCACTGGCCTCCGCGCAGGGAGTCTTGGACTCGTTCTTGCTTGGTCGTGGGTCGATTCCCATCTCCTGAGCCACGGAGAGCGGATAGAGCCGGTGGCTGGAAACCACTCGGCGCTCGCCATCAGACTTGTCGTCTGCGACAACACGGCTTGAATGCACATCCAACAAGGCGTCTTCTCCCGCTAGGCGTACCCAGCCACTGGGTGCGGATGATCCCAACTGTCGAAGAAGAGCCCCAGCAGTACAGTACGTCGTGGCCACCAACTGTCCGTTTCCGTCTCGCACAGGTTCGCGAAATGGATCGATCCCCACCGCGTCCATGGCCACAAACGCGTCCCAACCGACGAAGACGTACCGGCGCTGCAGAATTTTGAGGAAGCGGTTGTGGGTCGCGTGGCGAAACCGCGTGAGCAGTAGCAACGACACCAGCGCATGCGCGAAGGCAATTTGGATCATCAGGATACAAGCCAGGTCGATCATGATCTCGCTTCTCCAGAGAGACTCGACGTCCGCAAACCCACCGTACACCGGTCGCTTGGCGTTGGCTGCTCGCGTCGACACTGTTGGGACTCCTTTGATTTTGAAGACAACGTAGAGTTGGAGCACGAGTGCAATCGCGTAGATCTTGAACGTCGTGAGCAGCGCGACGGCGTCAATGTACCACCGCAGGAAGCTGAGCAAGCGCGCGACTGGAGAAAAGCCGCGGAACATCGTCGTCAAGATCGATATGGCGATTTGAGTAACGCGTTGGAAGATCGTATGGCCAAGACACGTGATCCACGTGATCTTGGTCAACGGCGCACACACGAATACGAAGTTTTCGAAGGTGACCTTTTTGGTGAGCAGCCAGGTCCCCATCGTGAGCATCATGTAGACGGAGCGGACGTTCAAACAGGCATCGAGAATGCTGAGCGAGATGAAGAGCCAGTGGTTCATCCACAGGTTGGCGGCGACGACTGGCTTGCCGTGGAAGCGGAAGACGTGGACGCGGTCCCGCACGGGCACGAGACAGCCGATGAGATCAGTGGACGGCAGATAGCCGAGATACCCGAACGCCTTCTTCGTTGCGGACGTGAAGTACCACACAAAACTACGCTTCGCCGTAACGATCATCCGCAGGCCGTGGGCCACAAAGCCGAGATAGAAGAGACCGTAGACAGAAGACACGGTGCTGACAAGCTCGTGCGCCAGCGGCACAGCAACAGTGGTCGTCGCCTCTTGGTCGAACGCCTCCACTCGGAACAGTCCGACCGACTCGTTTGATACAAACGCCGGTCGTGCCCAGCACTTGCTGCTCTGGAACTCGACTTGGAAGCTGCCTCCGCCCCAGAACGACTGCATGACCATGAGGTCTGTGATGTACACGAACTCCTGGTCGGCACGGCCTTGGCACTTGAGATACGGAGCCCCCACGACTCCAAAATCCACAGGAACACCCACTTGCAGCGAGTGGTCGAGCTTCAGCCGGTCAAAGTGTGTGAGAATGTACTCGTTGCAGGCCGTCGCGTTGCCTTGGAACAGGCCGTCGACACACTGCTGCTGGATCCACTTGGGCTTGAGGTTGATGACTTCGCAGTGCGGCGCTGAGATGCTGAATACGAACAACTGCTCGCGCCGCACGTCCTGGCCAAACGCGTCGTCGAAGTACACATTCAGCATGGACGCGTTCATGGAGTTGACGCGCATGCACGTGCTGCGGTCTTCGCCCGTGGACGACGGCGACCGCGTGGGCGCGCGGTGGAACTTGTACGAGTCGGCGAGCTCCGCGAGGTCGGGCAGCACGTGCGGCGGCATCTCGTCCAGCCTCGCGATGTCGTAGTTGATGCGGCCCTGCTTGAGCCGCGAGCGCAGCAGCCCGCTGCGGCCGACGACCAACTGGAAGATGGCGTTCTCGCGCAGCCCCGTGAACAGCGTGAGCGCCGTGGCGACGACGTTGATCAGCAGCAGCAGCACGCGGCGCATGCGAACGCAAGACATGGCGATCTCCGTGTCTGCAGCGAGAGCCTGATTGCGGTGGGAGGCGGAGGCCACAGGAGTCGTCGTCTTACCTCCATTGCCGTTGTCAACATGCTTCTATTTCTGGTGAGGTAGTGGCACGTTCAACCGCTAAGTTTGATAAGCACATCGAACTTAGTAGTTTCTCCTAAACCCGCTTGCTTTCCCTTTCGAAAAATCCACACCAAGAGACAAAAATGGGCTCGGATGATGTGGACGACGGCGAGGAGTTGCTCACGTACGGCTCGCCACGCAAGCGTCCGACGCGACAGGCGAATGGAGAAGGAGGCAAGAATGATGCGGCGGCGCTGCTGGACTTCTATCGCCAGCGCTGCGACAAATTCCAGGCCGAGCGGCGCGTGATGCTAGAGCACATGGAGAATGTGAAGGTGCGAGTTGATCACTTCCATATATGACACAAGTACGGCGACATCTGCACATGTATACTAAGTGCGGTGGTGTTCAATGCTTAGGTGTCGAAAGAGGAGCTGCATCGCGCCAAGTGGGAGCTCAAGACGCGCAAGCAGGAGCTGCTGGATCGCGAAGAGTCGCTGAACCAGGCAAACGCCATGATCTTCCAACTGAAGGAGGAGAAGCTGGCGCTGGAGACGCAGAATGAGGCGCTGCGAATACAGGAGCGAGATGACAGGCGCAAGATCCAGCATCTGTTGGCGCTCACGCAGCCTGTGATGGAAGAGGTCAGTGTGTGGGTTTTGATGGCGACGATTCAAACTCGGACGATGACTGATCGAATGTAATTTCAGGTCACCTTCACACGCGATAGTCGGCCAGGCACGACAGCGTCGTACCCGCCACCGCTGGGGTCTATGACGTATCCGTATCCTTCGACGATGCACGTTGGCTCGGAGGAGATGCTCGCGTCGGAGCGCTCGCGGTTTGCGTCGAAGAAGCGATCTGCCAGTGCGACTACGCGACGCTCACACACAGCAGCTTCATCCAGGACGACTCTCAACAACGTGATGTCAACGACAGCAGCGACGAGTCAGATTCTGCGGACAGTGTACATGCCCAATGAGCAAGCTGATGAAATGGCGAAGTCCGTGTCGAGTCTCCAGCAGCAACTCGCCAAGCAGCAGCAACTCCATCATGAGCGCGTCCAGGTGAGAGTGCACCCACAGCGTCACTACTCAGCGTGTGATACTGCTTTGCTGACGCTTGTGGTTGCGTGTCTGTAGCAATTGCTGGATCAATTCGCTGAGGAAAAATCCAAGCTTCAGCTTGAAGTGCGTCAGTTGGAAACCTCCACTGAGCTTTTGGAGAAACAGCTCACCAAGTCCCAGAGACTGCTCCATAAAACCACGAAAGACTACCTGGTCTTACGTCACCAGTCCCAAGAGACAGAGCGTGCCACGCAGGAGGAGCTGCTCGCGATGACGGAGAAATGCCAGGAACTTGTCCAAGACAAAGTGGTGGCTACGAAAGAGGCGATGGCCGAAGCTGACGCCACGAAGGAGAAGGCCCAAGAAGAGACAGCGCAGTACACAGAGCAGCTTCGCGGCCAGGCACTAGCACGCGAACGTGACCTCCATATTCTACGCGAGCAGTACACGGCTTTGCAGGAAGCGTGCACGCGTCGCATCCAGGATCTGCAGAAGCGACTGACCAAACTGCGCACGCGGTACCGAGAGTTAGACAAGAGACGCACCATGGAGATGGAGGGCTTCACGCGCGACATCGCAAACGTCAAGAGACACATGCAGCGGCTGGAAACGGCGCTGTACGGAAGACGCGTGCTCAACAGACAGCAGCAGGAAGCAGCAAGCATGAATCGATCAGGTACGGACGATCACTTGATGGTTATGATACATGGCAGACAGGCACTGACGTGGAGACTGTATGAGTAGGCGCTCGCCATCGCAACGAAGTGTTCGAGTCGAACGATCTCAACGACGAGATCGCTGTGCTGCAGCAGCGCATGGCCGAGTTGGCTGCAGACTTAGACGCGAGTTGATGAGATCAATTAGCTTAGTTTGAACTAGTTCAGTTTCAATTCAGGTCTCCACTGTCCTCCGATCTTTATGCCATTTCACGGTATATAACCGCCGAAAGGGCGTGAGGTGGGTGAGTGCATGGCTCCCGCACAGGATGAGAGAATGGCTTCCGCCGCGCCGCCGCGACTGCCATTCCTGCGGCTGCGTGCAAGTGTGCTGCTGCTGCTGCTAGTCGTCTTGCTAGTCGTCGCATTGGACGCGGTGCATGTCCTTGGGTACGTGCCGCCTGTACGGTCACAGCCCGCGACGTTCCACGGCTCTGGATGTCGAGACCCCACGACGGTGGTCGTGGACTCGCGCTTTGATGAGACCGGCGGCTTGATCCGCGTGCGCTTCGAGGCGCCGTTCGCGGCGAACTCAGGACACTCGGCGCGCATGGCGCGAGTGACGTGTAACGGTGTGATCCCTCTCGTGATAGATCCGGTGCGTGAAGGGGTCTTAGCTCTTGATCTGGCCAACTAGTTTCGTCGTCCTCACGCACTGTTTCTGTGGATTTACAGGGCAAACGCATCGGCATCACGCAAGTGCGCATGGCCGGCCACGTGGAGCTGGGCTCCGACACGTCGACGGCGCAGATCTTCACGGACTTCTTCTTCCCAGGCGACCGCGGACCCACGGAGCGCCATCGTTTCTTGCCTTCTGACACGAGTCACGAGTTCCAGATCGTCCGACAAACAGGAACCGTGTGGTCTAGATGCGGCGGCAAGCACACTTTCCGCTTGAACATCGCGCTCACAGCGAGCGGTTACGATACGGTGATCACACTGGACAACGAGACGCCCCACGACGACGGCTTCGAGTACGAGGTGACGGTGAAGGACTGCGTCGCGGACCCGAGACGAGAGCTGTGAGAGAGAGCGAACAAAGGTTTTGAACGATAGTCGACAGCGACGCTTTTGACCAAGTAGTAGATGTAACACGGAAGCGTTGAAGGCCAGTCCGTCAGTGTATGGGAAGGAAAGGGAAGGTGCGCATTCACGGATATTACGATCGATTGGATGGGATGGGATGGGATGGACTTCTATCTCTGGCTCACGGATCGGCCGTGCTTGCGTACTTCACGATCGCACTCACGTGCAGATGCCGAGCCACGAGGCAGCTGAGATCCCAGCCAGCTACGGAATTTAGAGTTGCTGCTGAATGCGCTGGATGAGATGTAGCAGCTCCAGCGCGTCCGGCCGCACGTCCGGTTCCGAGTCGAGACACCGGTTCGCCAGCTCGCGTACCTTGGTCGGACAGCTACTGGAGAATGTCGGACGCAGCTTCTTCTTGATGACTTGCTGCACGATCTTCATTCCCTGTAGCTTCTTGCCACCCTCATCCCGCAGGTCCGAGTACGGCACGTCGTGCGTGTCCAGTTCCGACATGACGATGCCGAACGAGTAAATGTCGGCCTTCTCCGTGTACTTCTTGCCCATGAGGACTTCCGGTGCTGTCCAGTAGATGGTTCCGACGCCCGCCGTCATGGTCTCTTCGAGAGATCGCTCACGACTGATACCGAAGTCACTCAGCTTGGCGCGGAACGAGTCATCTAGCAGGATGTTCTTGGACTTGAGGTCGCGGTGGATGACCTTGGGCGACAGCGAGTGCAAGTAGCCGAGCGCGTCCGCGACGTCCTCGGCCAGATAGGCCTTGTGGTCTCGCCAGTTGAGCTGGCCGTTCTTGCGCTTCAAGAAGCCGTACAGGTCGCCCTTGGCCATGTACTCGGTCACGGCGCACAGATCCTGCAGTGTGCTCCACGAGACGCCGACAAACTCGACGATCTTCGGGTGGTAGAACGACGCCATGAGCTTGATCTCAGCGGCAAAGCACTCGATCTCCTTCTCGTCGTTTTTCTTCTCGTTCAAAATGCGTTTCACGGCGACCTGGCGGTTCTCCAGCTGCGCCAGCCACACCTCACCGAACGCGCCCTTGGAGAGCACACGTGTGAAGTAGAGAGCCGCGTACGGGATCTTGCGTCGGCAGAGAGCGGGATCGGTCTGGAACTCGGCGAGCACGCGGGTCGCGGTCTCATTCGCGCGCTGAGGACGCTGCTGAGGCTTCCCAGCGCCGCCATTGGGCGTGGATCGAGGCTGACGAGGCTGTGGCGGCGCGTTCGGGTTCGCGTTCGCGCGGTTGTCTCCTGCTGGCGTGCGTGGCTGTACGGGGCGCTCTGGACGGCGCGGCTCCTGGTAGTTTCCGGCGGGGCGGTCGCGACGGTCGCCGTTCATGTGCGGCGACGCGTATCCCTGGTAGTTCTGGTTGCCTGCGGCCGGCACAGCGTTCAGGTTGAATTGCTGCTGCTGGTGGTGGTGCTGTTGTTGGTGGTACTGTTGCTGCTGCTGAAGCTGCTGCTGCTGTGCGCGTGAGCCGTTGCGACTGTTGTTCTGACGCATGGGCGGCGCTGGAACGTTGATCTGCACGGGCTCATGCAGCGGCAGGTCGTTGTCCTTCTTGCGGTTGCTCTTGCGCATCCACACGAACACGGCGGCGGCGATGAAGAGCACGACGACGACGCCGATGACCACGTAGATGACGACGGAGCCGGAGCCTTCGCTGTCGGCGCGCACGCCGTCCACGCAGAACGCGGCGCTGGCGAGGAACGCCACGACGTTCGCGACCTTCATGGTGCTACCGAGTGCGAGTGTTGCGAGAGGTCTCTGCAAGTGCCTCAAGTGCGGGGTGGTGGGGTGGCGTCAATGACGCGGACTGTGATGGTCGGAAGCCTCCTGGTCTCCAGACGATGCGGCCGGCCGGTTGCGGCGAGCGTCGAGTCACGCCGCCTGCTGAGATGCGAATCCAGTGGCGCAGTGGTGGAAGCCGCGATTTCTAATGTCGCCGGCTCTGCCTGGCGCGCTGGCCGGCTGGAGAACTGGCCCTTGGTCAGCGGAATCCAGGGATTTCCAGCGAGAAGAAAGCGAGGAGCCCAAAGGGGAACAGGGGTGCAGCAACACAAACAAACCAAAAGCAAACCAAAACATTCGCGGACCCGAACCCTTGGGGTGAAAAAATCGCGAAGGGACAACAGCGGGGTTGTGTATTCGTGCAAAAGTATTGACCATGCAGGGATGTTGTGATGGTAAGAGCGAAATCTTTTGTGGCGAGTGGGTTGACACACTGAGTTTGCGTCGCTGACCACGCTGGAGGACAAGGGTTGGAAGTCTCTCTCAGCAAGGGGCGTTAGGGCTGGAGGACAACGCTCGATAAATCCCCCAAGTTTGGTCCGCTTTCCGAATTTCTAAGCCCTAAACCTAATGATAAACAGGTGAAAATCAGTCCAGATTCGGCCGTTCCGCTGGTTACGCTTCTCTGGATTTTCGTACCCGGGGTACATATCCTTGGACCGTCTCCTCCGACATGCAAGTACACTGTACTCTTCTCTCACGTGGACCACATCAGTGGGTCGTTTTGGCTTTGGCTGCCGTTTTAGCTCTTTGAAGCCAAGGGGTCAAGTGAGGTGGCGGCGCATCTTCTCAACTTCCTCTCGCGATCACCATGGCGACTGCAGGCGGCATCTGGGCCTTCTACTACATCCAGGGCGAGGACGGTGAAGACCGCTCGCACCCTAACGCCTTCCGGATCCCCGTGCCAAGCGGCGGTGGCGACGTGACGCTCGCGGACGTGCACCGCCACTTCCCGCTCAAGGACCCGAGCGCGTTCCACTTCCGCTTCCGCATCAACACGTCAGTCAAGACGGCGAACGGCGCGACCAGCACGTTCTTTTGGCTCGACATCACCACGCCCACGCAGAAAGTGCCGCTCGTGAACGGCCGCGTGATCTGCAAGCTGCTGCGGCTCGCGCGGCCGCAGAAGACCGGGCTCATCTTCAAGCGCAAGCCCGTGCTCAAGTGGTCCAGTGACGCGTCCACGCGCAAGAACGGAGGCGATGCCATCGCCAAGCCTTCGAACTCACGCCAGACCAGTGGCTCATCGTTCGACAAGGACCGCCCGTCCAAGTACTCGGACACGCCGCAGTCAGGAACCCCACCACCGGAGCGCACGGGATCTTCGCACAGTGTCAACGGACGCACGGCGTCTGGATCGGGCTCTGCGTCTGGCTCGGGGCCGTCGTCCAGAACTGGATCTGGTAATGTGAACAACGTAGAAGCGGCACCCCCTCCCGAGAGCTTCGAGGACTTTTTGTCCGGCGGCCAGTCAACGCCAGCGCCCAAGCAAGATGTGAACCTGATGAACGACAGTGGATGGAGTGGCGGTAGTGCGACGGCGGCACCGAAGGCCAACGACTTCCTCAGCTCAATGGATCCACTGGCACAGCAGCCACGTCGCGGCGGTGGAGGCAGCGGAGGCGCCCGCGTTGCCCAGCCACAGCGCACGGAGCAGCCCAAGTTCGAAGACGACTGCAACCAGACTATTGGCCCTGTCACGATGGCGGAGATGGAAAAGTTTGCGGTGTCCTCCGATGGATCGAACGTGTACAACCCCAAGTTCATCGACAAGTCGACCAAGTCGGACGACGTCCGTCGCGCGATGGAAGAGCGTGAGCGACAGATGCAAATGGACGTGGAGAAGGCTCGTGACGAGCTCCGCCAGCGAGAGGCCGCGAAGAACCAAATGAACGCCATGAAGGAGACGGCTGGTGCCGTGCTGGGCCCGAAGCTCAAGGCCTGGGCGGAGGACAACGGCCGCGTCAAGAACATTCGCACGCTCATCTCGACCATGCACATGGTGATGTGGCCAGACTCAAAGTGGACGGAGGTGAACATGGGCAAGCTGATCCAGGTCAACGACATCAAGAAGCAGTACCGCAAGGCCATGATCGTCGTGCACCCGGACAAGAGCTCTGGTCGCAACGCCGAGCAGTTGCTCATCGCGGAGCGTGTGTTTTCTGCGCTCAATACTGCGTGGGACGACTTTATGAAGACGAATCCGTGCTAAGGTGTACTCTATGGGACCACTATCTGCAGGAAGACAGCACGGTGATTAATTACATGATCTGCAAACAGCGACTTGTTTATTTGTGTGGTGACAGTGTAGTGGTTGTCGCTGGGCCATGGATTTACTTGACTATCGCGTGCTTTTGCCAGTACTCGACCGACTCGAGGTACGTCTCGCGGACGAGCGGCACTCCAGATCCACCTTCCTCCTTGCCGAGCGCGTTACGCATGAGCGTGATCGGGTTCATCGGCAGCTCGTGGTCAACGTCCTGGGCCTTGATGGAGATGATGCCCCACGGCGCGTGCTCCTGCTCCTCGACATTGTCGACGCCCGTAGCCGCGTTCTCCTTGCGGATCTGCTCACGGCTGTAGAGAATGATGTCCAGGTACTTGGCGACGGTCGGGGTCACGCTGTGCGACGGGAACCAACGCACGAGCCTACGGATCATCAGACGCGGTCAGTGGATTCATGCAAGATCCACAAGATGCGAACGCTAGGGACTCACACTGGCAGCTCGTGCGGCACACGCGCTTCGTAGTCGGACAGCAGGAGACGCGCGTTGGACTGCGTGATTGGCAGCTCATTCACGCGCGTGTCCGTGAAGTTCTCCACGAACAAGTGCTTGCAGAACGGGGCGTAGCTGTGGTAGTGTACACAGAAAGTTGTGAGTCTTTCGACAGGGAGCATGATCAAGTTGTCCACATTTTGAGACGCACCCGTCGACCAACTCGCCATTCCGCTCACGGAAGATCTCGTTGATCTTCTTCTCGAAGGCGGCCTTGTCGAACTTGATCTGGGCGCCGTGGTACTTAGGGTCGTCGAACTGGCGCAGGCAGAAGCGGTCTAGCAGAGTCAAAAACACAGCCACAGCGTCAGTGATGATCTTCCGACGACGAGATCTTTTCGACACCGTCACGCCACTCACCCAGCACGATGTCGTGCGGCGTCTGGTCACTGGAGGCAGTCGACATGGTGCGCGAGACTCCGATGGTCGCCGAGCGCGTCGAGATCCCGGTGGAGGCGGCGGAGGCTGCGCGAACGAGACGAGCGCGCACGAGAAGCATGTGCGTCCGCGGTCGAAAATGGAAAAGGGATCTGTGGCGGATGCAGTGTGGGGAGCTGTCCACAGTCACCTCAATAGAGGACCCCAATGACTCAATCACAAAAGTGATATGTCATAAGGCACTCGAACTTGCATAGGCGTTGATTGATTGATGTGAGCTTGGTTTGCGCATGGAGAAGCGTGGAAGGGATTCAAAGGGACGTCGCTCGTTATGTGTGTGTGGCTCTTGATATATTAATGCCCTCCAGCGGAGGACTTGAGCAACCACAAACATCGCCGGCTGCAAGGGATGGTCATGAGAGTCATTTTTCGAAAAAGCTCCAGGCTCTGGCGATGGCTGACCTGCCACATACTCCTACATGGTAGAGACCGGAGCACGACGCAGGTGAAGAATGATCTGGGGGTGGTTTGTCAAGTTGATACTTGGATGGGAGTCGCCCGTCGGTGCCTCATGGGTTACTCCACGCTGCCATTGAGCCATCCATCAATCATAATTCAAAACCGAACTGGTGGTTCGCTTTCTCGTTGAAGTTGTTTGGTGTTTTGAGTGTTCATCGCATCGAAGTATTTAATAACGACGATTTTGTCAGCAGCTCGCCGCCTGTGGCGAAGGCTCACGCGAAAGGCACAGCATTGTGATTACTGGACGTCACGGAAAAGGAAGAGCTCGGCCAGCTCCTGCTTGCCCGACTGATGCTGCGGCTCGCCCTCGATCGCCGCGAACGCCGCGACCTCCTCGAGCGTGGCCATGCCGCTCTCAATCTTCTCACCGAGCGAGCTCGACCACGACACGTAGCGCTGGCTCACGAGCTCGCCGAGGCGGTCCTTCTCGAGCAGCTTGGCGGCCTGACGGAGGCCGCGCGCGAAGCAGTCCATCGAGCCGATGTGCGCGATGAAGAGGTCTTCGAGGTCCGTGGATTCGCGGCGCACCTTGGAGTCAAAGTTGAGGCCACCGGGCGCGAGACCACCCATCTCGATGATCTTCTTCATCACGAGCACGGCCTTCTTCTCGTCCATGAGGAACTGGTCCGTGTCCCAACCGACGAGCGGGTCGCCGGTGTTGCAGTCGATCGAGCCGAGCATGTTGAACGCCGCGGCGTAGTAGATGTCGTGCTCGTAGTCGTGGCCCGCGAGCGTGGAGTGGTTCGGCTCGATGTTGAGCTTGAAGTCGTTCTGGAGACCGTAGTGGTGTAGGAACCCCATGACCGTCGCGGCGTCGTAGTCGTACTGGTGCTTCATGGGCTCGCGCGGCTTGGGTTCGATGAGGAACTGGAACGTGGCGCCGATCTGCTTCTTGTAGGCGACCGCCATGTGGAAGAACGCGGCCATGTGGTCGAGCTCCTTGCGGATGTTGGTGTTGAGGATGCTCTGGAAGCCTTCGCGGCCGCCCCAGAACACAAAGTTCTCGCCGCCCAGCTTGAGCGTCACCTCCATGGCCTTCTTGACGTGCGCAGCGGCGCGCGCAAAGACCTTCATGTCCGGGTTCGTGAGCGCGCCGTTCATGAAGCGGCGGTGGCCAAAGAGGTTGGTCGTGCCCCAGAGACACTTGACGCCAGTCTCCTTCTGCTTCTCGAGCGCATAGTCCGCCACTTGGTCCAGCAGCTTCTGCTGCTGCTCGAGCGTCGCGCCCTCCGCGACAAGATCGATGTCGTGCCACGTGTAGAACTTGACGCCGAGCTTGGTGAACATCTCGAACGCCGCGTCGGCCTTGCACTGGGCGGCCTCGAGCAGGTCGCCTTCCTTGAGCGGCTCGTTCCAGTGGCGGTTCGTGAAGGTCTCTCCACCGAACGGGTCGGCGCCGGTGTTGCCGAACGTGTGCCAGTAGCACACAGCGAAGCGGCACCACTCCTCCATGGTCTTGCCCAAGATCACTTCCGACGCATTGTACTCGCGGAAGGCCAGCGGGTTGGTCGTGTTCTTGTCGTAGACGACCTTGCCCACGGTCGGGAAGTACTCCTTGACGACGTGGACCATCTCGAAGATTCTGAGGTTGTGGGGGTTGTTTGACGGGGCAAATTCGCGAATGAGAGCATTGGTCTCATATGAGGGAGGAGTCCTCAGAGGAGGGAGGCAAGAGGGAAGACGTGCGTAGGTCAGCACCCAAAGGAGAGCGCCATGGAAGAAGACAGTTCCCGCGTTCCCACCGTTGGGCCTTGGCTCTCTTGAGGATGTGAAATCCTTCCTTCCTCAGCCGAGCGAGACGCAGCTTCAAGTTGGGAAGTCCCCCGGAATAGTGCCCCGAGTTATCGGCTTTCAGGGGCAATCGAACGGACACACGTGCCAGTGGCTGGAGCACAAGTCGCTCACAGCAGCCATGGGCATGCCATTCGGAGACTTTACAAACACGCCGAGTCCGTCGTGCGCACTCTACTGTACATCCATCCATCGATCCAAGCGGAAGCTGAACTTCGATGGTCGCACGGTGATCTACTTCGATGTACCAGTCACTACCGAAGTATGACAGCATTATATATTGAGGTGAATCAGAATAAAGAGGTAAATGCGATTTCCTCGCATCGTCGACTTCAGCGATCCTCCTCGCTGGCAGGAGGACACGCAAGGTTTGCGAGCCTGTGTTCTTGAGGCTTGACTCAAACCTTGAGCTGGCTGGACGCCTGTGCTACACTTCCCTTGGCAGATGCTCTTGCTTCATGGGAGCGCCCGCATCAACGCCAGATCCGCTGCCTGGTGTTTACCAATGAAATGAGTGATGGTCCTTTTCCATGAGATTGGAAGCTGAGCTTCTGGCCGTCAGCCAACTTCAATTCCCTCCTCCCAATTCAGTTTGGTGAGAGACTTGCGTGGCGTGGCCGCAGCTGCGCTGATCATCCCTTCCCTTCCACTCGCGCATTCCTCCTCTGCCACCGCCACCACCGCCCTAATACTAATATGGCGCCGCCACGCACTGCGCTCGGCATCGACGCGAGCACGCAGAGCCTCAGCGCCGTGCTCATCGACGCCGCCACGGGCGCCACGCTCTGGAACCGCTCGCTCGCGTACCGTGAAGACCCGCGTCTGCTGGGACTGGGCTTTGAGCATGCGACCATGGTCATGCCGCCGCGCGAGCCCGGCGAGGCCGAGCAGCCGCCCAAGCTCTTCGTCGCCGCGCTCGACGCGCTCTTCCACGACATGCAAGCCGATGGCGTCGACGCGTCGTCCATCGCCGCGATCAACACGTCCGGCCAGCAGCACGGCCACGTCTACCTCAACGCCCAGGCCGACACCGCGTTTGCTGCGCTGCGCGACGCGTCCAGCGTAGCTGCGAACAACCGAAGCCTCGTGGACCTGCTCAGCGACGTCTTCGCGTACGGCGGCGCGCCGATCTGGATGACTGCCAACACTTCCGAGGAGGCCGCCCACATCCGCAAGCAGACCGGCGGCGCCGAGGTGATAATCCAGCGCACGGGCAGCGACATCCCACTGCGGTTTTCAGCGAATGCGCACCGCAAGCTTGCACTACGGTACCCGGCGTCGTACGCGGCGACGCGCCACATAGTCCAGATCTCCGGGTTGATCCCGGCGATTCTCGCGGGTAATTGCTCCATCCCCATTGACTTCGGCAATGCCTGTGGCACTGGACTCATGAACTACGCCGCACGCGAGTGGGATGCTGTTGTGATTGGCGCGGTCGCCGACGATCTGCCTGGCGGTGCCGAGGCGCTCGCAACCAAGCTGCCCAAGATCGCGCACCCGCTGGACATGTGCGGCACGGTCGCAGCGTACTTCCAGGTCAAGTTCGGGCTTCCTGCGGACTGCCAGGTGATTGTTGGCTCAGGTGATAACCCGCAGTCCAAGGTGCTCGCGACGGGCGACCTGCTGAGCCTCGGCACGAGCTTTGTCTACATGATCTCGAGTCCGGACGGTCGCGTCGACGCGAGCGGCACGGCGAACGCCATGTACGACGGACTGGGCCGTCCGTTCAACTTTGGCTGCCGCACAAACGGCGCACTCGCGTGGGACCGTCTTCGCACGCGCCACGGGCTCGGGCTCAAGGACTACGCGGTATGCGATGCGTCTCTTGCGGTGGCCGCGCCGGGCAGCTGCATCCGCTTCTGGCACCCGGACACCGAGTCCTTCCCTATCGTGCAGGCGCACCCTGAACCCGTGCGGCTCGATGGCGGCGCTGCCGACTTCACGCATGACTTTGCCGCGGTCATCGACAGCTCGCTCGGACTGCTCTACCGGTACGGCATGAAGATCGCCGGTCCGGAGGCGGCCTCAGATACGTCGCCCATCAGCGTCTGCGGTGGCCCGTCGACCAGCGAAGGTATCATGAAGCGCATCGCCGCGCTCTGGAACCGCCCGGCTATCCAGGCTGGCCAGGCAGGTGCCGCGCTGGGCGCTGCTGTCGCGGCTGCTGTCGCACTCGCTCCGGAGGCCGAGCGAGACGCCGTCGCCGAGAAGCTGCGTCGTGCAGTGTTCTCAGGCAAGAGTGTCGTGCATCCAGATCCGGCGATGGTCGAGGCCTACCACGCCGACGGCGGATACCTTGACCAGCTCGAGACGGCATTTGAGAAGCAGCGCAATAAGTAATACAGATGCGTAGAGGGTGCATGATGAACCCTAGGCCAAAAAAGCGGGGAGCGACGGGATCTTGCGACCTCTATCTACCAAAACGACCATGACGAGACGCCTCGTGTAGTTGCGTCGTCTGAATATGTAGTTTATCAAATCATTGGTTATCATTAATGTCTATTTTTGTATGAAAGATACTTTCATACTAAAAGACGCTAAGCAGATCTTCACTGTCCTGCTTCTCAGGAAAATCCAGGAAATGCTAGCCCAAATATAGCCATGTTGATCTTGACTTGACGTTTTGGGCCTCACCCAAGCGTATGTAGTCCTCGATAGCGCCTCGACCGCTCTCTATGTACGCCTTGCACGGCACATCCACGAACACCATGCATTGCAGTCGCGGACGAGACTGCCTGCTTATGGTACTTCAGGGTACTTCGGCTTGTGGAAACCGGCCGAAGTATCATCTTCCAGCACGGCCACCATTTGACAACTGTGATGTCTCCAAGTCGGCCACGTTTGAATCTGTCGAGGAAGAGCATCATCCTGGGAGCTGACAGGACAGTTTGTGTGGCCAAGTCGCACGGACTGGTCGACACCGTCAACCTCGGTAAGTCAAGTCGGTTCGATAGGTTGCTTCAGCGTGACGCATCTCACTACCGCCAAATAGCGCTAAAAAATTCGGACTGGATTGACGTCATTTTGTATCTCGAAACCGGTACTCTGATAGGTTGGACGAGACAATAGCTTTTGCGTTTGGCTACAAGTGTCATGTATCCAGTGTGTATCCTGTCTGCCCAGCTCATCCGACCCGTCTCTGCAGCGCTAACGAACCCAGCTGTGTACTCCACATGAATCCACGAGCCTCCTCAGTGCGGATCGCAGTACTACCATCAGCTTGTTCGTTCCCATCAGCTGCGTGCCTGTCGTGCAGGCCCGTGGTTCAACTAAGAGTCCAGTGGAATCCATCGCTATCCGCCGCTTTATTCACGACGAGCTCTGATTGATCGCTTTTATCTACACTGCCAGATGATTGGGTTTAGGGTTTAGGGTTTAGGGTTTAGGGTTTAGGGTTAAGGGTTAAGGG
>JAADWY010000267.1:0-38035 GCA_023336355.1 Pythium dissotocum | reverse complement strand
TCATCGCGCACCGCCTGTCGACGATCCGCAAGGCGGACAAGATCTGCGTGGTGAGTGGCGGCAAGATCGCAGAGGCCGGCACGCACGCGGAGCTGCTGGCGATGGGCGGCATCTACAAGAAGCTGGTCGAGTCGGCCACGGCGTAAAACGTCACGAAGAGTGCCATGAATGAGTTGTAAACGGAATACTACGTGCATATGTACTTATCATCAAGAGCGTTGTGAGGGTTCCCTACCTCAGCTACTATTACGGTCACTTTTACATGCGATGGGCAGCTAAACAGAAGATTTCAATTTGTATTGGAACGGCAGCAAGTCGAGACGATTTATTTGGCGGTTCACACAACTGGTAACGGGGGCGCACCCAAGCACCCCGAGGAAAGGAAGGCGCAAATGACGATGACGAGGTTGTGCTGCCTTGCCGAGCTGTATCGTTGCGTGACGCCTTACAACAAGCTCCGTCTTGTAGTGGGTATTTTGTGTGCCGGGGTCTACGGCGCACTGTTTCCGTTTTGCATGACGTTAATCTTCGGCACGGCCACCTCGCCATTTTCGCGAGTCGTCAAGCCCAAGGAGATCGAGGATGCCGCTCGCATGGCTAACACCCACGACTTCATCACGCAGTTTACTGACGGCTACGAGACGCAGGTCGGCAACAAGGGCGAGCAGCTCTCTGGCGGCCAGAAGCAGCGTATCGCCATCGCGCATGCCAATCCTCGAGAGCCCAAACATCTTTCTGCTGGACAAGGTGGTGGCTCTGACTACGCACGACGATCCGCAAGGCGGACAAGCGTGGTGAGTGGCGGCAAGATCGCAGAGGCTGGTACACACGCGGAGCTGCTGGCGATGGGCGGTATCTACAAGAAGCTGGTCGAGTCAGCCACGGCCTAGAGAGCGCTTCTCTGCCATAGGGCGCACCCGAGACTCTTCGTCAACGATCTAAGGTGGAGAAAGGCCACTCAGCGACGTTGGCTAGCTTTAGTTAGTCTAAATTTGCACATAAAACTAAGCTAATAAGAGGAATTTCGAACGAAGGCGGTTGACGAAGCTCCTGGTTAGGATTTTTTGTCGCTTCTACGCTGTACACTACAGCACAATCCGCCACGCCCCGTGCATTTTCGCGTCGTTACTGCACTGCACCCACTACTGTACGTGCGGGAGATCTTTGCATCTGCACTCACGACCGAAAGCTGAGCAGAGAAACCTCTTCTTCCACAATCTCATGCTGAGCAGCACAGTGCGTTCAGCATCTGATCTCATCAGGCAGCCTACGGAAGGCGGTCAATACTGTATAGAGGCTCTCACAAGGAATATTCAGCAAATTAGCCTCTCGACTGATGGCCAAGAGGCTGAACGGACGGCGCGAATGAGACCCCCAGGCGAGTCTAGTTCATGATTTCCCAACAAAACAGCCAACATCAAAGGGGCGGACCAACTCAGACGTACAGTACAGAATTGTATCGGAAGTTCCATTAGCACGGGCAGACATGTTCCGACGTCAACGCTAAAAGGCTCCAGCACCGTCCAGACATTTGCTCCAGACTTGATAAGTCTCTGGATTTCTGGACAAGATGACGCTTGAGGATTTCGTACAAGCAAGTCTTGCGTGACAGACAGACTTGCCAGATCCATACAGCTCTGTCGTGTGGGGCTCCCAGTCGTCAGCTGAACGGCATCAAGTGTCGTCCTCACACTGTGTGGCTCGAGCCGCCTGTTGGCGCCAACACTTTTTTGTTGGCGCCAACAACTGAGAAAGCCAGTCGCTCTGGCGAATGGACGCGCAACCGCTGACACACACGACAAGACGTCAGGCTGCTTGAAAGAGTGGCCGTAAGTAATGCGCGTCGTCTCGGCATTGTGCCAAAACAGGGTGATGTGGGTTCTACTATGATCACACACATCTTTGGCTGACACCGTGTCTTGGAGAACCAAGCGTTACTCACACGAGGAGCGGTCCACCGTGAAATGAAACTACAACATGTGGTGGTGTGGTGTTGTTGAAGTGTTGGGGTCAAATGCTCGTGTCCAGTCCGCGACTCTGGCTGGACTGGCCGATCAGTTTGACAGTGAAGTTGGCGACGAAGCCCGCGAGTGGCGTGAGTCGTGAGTCACGCGCCGTGTCCGCATAGCGGTGCGTTAGGACTCCACCGTCCAGAGCCGTTCGGTGCCTTTTATTGGGCTGCTCGCGCCTTGTGTTCAGAGCAGACAACAAGGACAACCAGGATGTCAGCGCTGGCGTTTTGGGGCGCTCGTATGGTTGACAGGGACCTCGCGTCGACAGTCGTACAACCTGTCCTGACGGCACGCCCGAAAGCTCCGGATTCTGGATTTCTGGACGGTGGATTCCGGATTTCAGCCAACTCGCGTGTCTGGTCGTAGGATAGTAAGGTGATGTGGATCCAGAGAAAGGGGCGACAGGTCAAACTTGTGGGCTGAGTCTTCGCGCTTCCATTCACTCGAGCGCAAGAACGTCACTGCCTCTAGAGATTTTCGTCGGAAGCACGCAAGTCTCGGCTTCTGGACGCTGGACGCTGGACCCCGGACGCTAGACTCGCTGGACTCCGAACGCTGGATCCCTAGCGCCCAACGCTGAACCCCTGACACTGTGACCCGTCGACCATCTTCGGGAAAGATAGACCGCGAGTGCCTGATTCATACCGTGGATCGGTTCCGTTGTGATTCAAGTTGTGAAGGGGCCCTGTTCCGATTTCGACTCGACTGATCCGACCGGCGCGCGCCGACCCAGCCAACCTACCGACACTTGACATCACTCAGGAATCAGACTCTACGGTACGGGTACACCAAGTTCACACCAACAAAAACCACCCCTTCCAGCTTCCAGGGTCCTCACGCGTGCCGAGTACTCCTCTCTGTCCCCGTTCGTCTTCGACCGAGAGACCGACGGCCTCGCTCGATCCTCCCTCCTTTAACGACTTCGCGATTTGCGTTTGATCCGCTCGTTCTGTGGCTGCGTTTGTGGATGCTCGGGCTTGGCAAACCGCACCAAAACGAGAGAAAACGTGTCCACGAAGCCGTTTGTCGCAAGTAGAAGCCATTATATCCCCCTCTCCTCCTTGCCATGGCATCGTGGAGAGCGACGTTCGGTGTGGCGAAGCCTAACGACCAGCGAGAAGACCTCAACGAGCAGCGAATCGACCCGCAGCAAGACTTTTGGATCCGGAAAGCCCCCGCGCAACCAGAATTCCAGGCCGGATCAAGGCAACTTCTGCATCCAACGTATCCTGACCCAGCAGCAGTCTATCCAGCTCCGGCACCATCCACAAAGGCCCCGTCGAACGGAGCCCCCTCCATCTCGACTGCAAATGAGAACATGGGCCGCTTCATCCATTCGCAATGCGACCAAGAGCTCTTCAACACCGAGTACTTGAGGTCCGTGTCCGTTCCAAAATGTTGGCGGTCTAAATTTCGTTGGCGGCGTCTAATAATCTCGTTTTCGTTGGCGTTTCCTCCAACAGAAGCAACAAGGCAAGCGGCCACAAGAACCTGCGGTGCTTCCCCCACTGCTGCGGCGGCCACAATCCCAAGAGCTTCTGCGGCTCCGGGCTCGTCGTCGAGTGCGCGCTTCCCCATGCTCAGTTCGCACTCGGCCGCTTCGAAGAAGTCGTCAAGACCCCCCTTGCCCTCTCTGCCCGCGCTGCTGACGCACTCGCGACTAACGCCGAGCAAGACGCCAACCATACGACCAACAAAATGGAATCCAACAAATCCAACAATTCCAACACTTCTAACAAATCCAACAACCAAGACGCCAACGAAAGCGAGTCCGAAACCAAATCCGACCCCGACGACGACCGCATCCTGCTACGCCATTCCTACTCGCGACGCGAGCTGCTGCGTGAGCTCAAGTCATCCGAGAACCCCTTCGGCAAGTGGTTCAAGGGCGTCGCTGTGCTCAACAGCCAGTCCGCGAGCCAGGCGACTCCCAGCACGCGCTTCCACGTGAACGGCAACCGCCAGTCGTGGCACTACGGCTGGCAGTCGTCGCGGCTCAACTGCAAGAACCTCCACGTGTTCAAAGTCTACTTCTTCAACTCTGTTGGTAGCAACGACTCTGCTAGTGATCTCGTCGAGTGCGTGGCTACTGTGAGCTCGCCGCCTTTCCGGATCTCGTCGTCTCGCAAGGCCAGGAAGACTTTTAAGAGCTCGCCGTCCATGCACAGTCTCGGGTCTGTGTCGGACGACCAGCTCTCGATCCCGCAGTCGTCGCCGCGGCTACTGACGACCACCGAGGACGACGACCGGCTCAGTGTGGACAGCTACGAGAGCGGCGACGGCGTGCTGCTGCAGTCGCAGTCGCGACCAACGGCGACCACGCCCATGACGCTGGCTTCTCTCCATCACCATGGGTTTTCGACGAATCCTAGTGGTTCACGGTCGTTTGACTTCAACCAGCTTCACAGCGCGAGTGCGAGAGCCGCTGGTGACATGCTGCCGTCATTACAGAGCCGCATCTCACGCGCCAGCACGATCACAGCCGAGGCGGCGTTCGCGCAGCACCAGCAGTCTCAGTACCGAGAACGCAAGCGGCTGATCCGGTCGGCGTCGCTGCAGTCGGACTACTTCTCGTCCATGTCGTCGTTCAGCTCGGCGTCGCAGTCAGTGCTGCTGACGCCCACGAGAGAGCCACGCGCGCAGACTTTCCTGGGTGAAGAGCCCACGCCTTCTCCTCAAATGACGAGCTCACGAAGCCGCATGCTGAGGATGGACTCGCTGCTGAATGCTCAGCAGGATACGGCAGTCGCAGACCACCACGGAGACTCGATGCGACCGTCGCTGCCGGCCATTACTGCACCAGCAAGTCACAGTTTCCACTCGTCGCACTCGCAGCTCGGGCCAGTGATCACGCCCGTGGCCGACATGATGCAGCTGCATCTTGAGACGCCGCGTGTGGTGACAAGGACGCCTTCCGCATCGTCTCTTTCGACTCTACTGTCGTCGCCTGTGACGTGGCCGACGCCCATGACACCTGTGCAGACTCCGTCTCGAGCGACAGCCAAGACGAGACGCAAGCGCAACCGGTCGACGGACTCGATGGGAAGGAGTCTACCAGACAACCAGGCCGACGGGAGTGCGAGCGATGCGTGGTACGAGGGGCCGTTGCTGGACGAGGTCGCACCGGACGGGGACTGGGACCTAGTCGCCCAGGCCCATGCATTGGGCGTCGCGTTTGCTGTCGTTTACAGACTGAAGCAAGTCGGAGACCTGAGCGGAGCATCGTCGCCATCCCACGAGATCTTGTGGAGAAGCACGCATCACCAAGGCCGCGACCCTTCAGTAGCGTCCATTTCCAGCGAGACGCAGCCAAAGCTCGCCAAGATGTGCACAGTATTAGCGGACGTCGCTTCGAAATTGGTCCACGAGAGCAGTTTCCTAGTAGACGTTCGAGCCAAGCTGCACGAGTTCGTTCGTGGGAACAACGGAAACGCAGCTCAAGACAAATGCACGAACGTCGGACGGTGCTACGAGGCCATGCTCGAGTTTGTGATGGCAAGGGTCGAAGCCGAGCTCACTCGAGCCATGGTGAGCCACAGCGTACCCAGCTCAGGCACGAGTCCGTCTCCTCTCGTGGAGCTGCTGCGTTCAGCGGAGCATGAGCTCATCGATGAGTTGTGGTGGCGAGACGTCACGTTGTTCGACGACAACGACGACGAGTACCCGTTCGCAGAGTTTGTCAGCGGCTACATCGACGCTGTGAAGACCTCCCAGCAGTACCAAGAGCTCGACGTCTCTCGCATCGCTGGCTCAAATCGTGGCCAGTTGACAGGCGAGTGGCGTTTGGCGTCAATCACCGCGGAAGATACTCGCGGTCACCCTTCCCCCACTGCCGAGTGGATGCCGACCACGTGGCTCCATCAGCAGCTCGAATTGTACCAGTCGCAAGTCTATCGCATCGTCGAGACTGCCGCGAGTGTGACGCTCACGCTGGGCTTCAGCTTCGTGTCGCCTGTGTGTCCATTCGTCGCTGAATTGGACCACGGCGTGCCCCTCACAACCATCCCCGTCGACCACTTTCCCTACAGCTTCTCGCGTCGCCAACTGCTGATGGCCTACCGCGCCTGGCGGGACACCAGCAACTCCTGCATCGGCGTCCAAGCCATGCAGTGGCCGACCGAGGCCGATCTTCGAGCGGTGGAAGAAAGCACTTCGGCCTCCAGACCCGCAGCGTTCCGCCTCCTGCGTAAGCGCGTCACGTCGTACTTTTCCGTTCTGTCGAGTTCGAGGATCCAAGTTCGCTTCGTGGTGGAAGGCAGCGTGACCGAGGACGCCAAGCTGTGTGCCATGGCGTTTGCTTCTCCGTGTGACGACGACATGGTCGAGTATTTCAAGGCGCCAGCGTCGTGGGAGGTGCTCGCGCAGTCGTCGCTGGAGTACGAGCGCGTGCTGTGAAGAGATACACCAACAACAAACAAAAAAAACTGAAGAAAGTAGGATAGTGTCCAGTGCTCCACCAAAAGTTGTCTGTCGTGCCGTAGCCACCCACAACTAAAATGAAAATAAGGGTTCAAATACTAAAAGAATCGACTCACTCACTCACTCACGTTATACGACGAGCTACCCAGTCGACGAGCAGCGTCGTCGTGGCTACAGCCATGCACACTAACCACTGGATCCCAGTCAGTGGCTCGCAGTTGAACCAAGATGCAACGCACTGGACGACGACGACCTGCACCGCACCCATAGCTACCCAAGCCTTGTAGAAGTGACGGCATTGGTTGGCCGGGTCGGTCTTGGCATGGGATGCGGCTTGGCAGAAGAGCTGCATCCACACAAATGTGTTGAAGACTACGGTCATGGGCACAGAGAGCTCGGCGATATTCTCAGTTTGATGGATGCGCTCGGCAACGTGAGACGAAACGCCGGCCAGCAATCGCGTGGAGCCTGGGGCGTTTGGTGGTGCGGAGACCGTCGTGTTGGACCCAAACAGCGAGTCATCGAAGTATACGAGAAGCGACAGCACCACCATCTGATGGAGCGAGTGCGAGATGATCGATATGCGTGTCTGCGCGTCGAAAAGCTGCTTCTCGATGGGTCGGGGTGCCCGTGAGTGGAGCTCGAAGCTTGAACGGTTCGCGAGAAAGCGACTCATCAACACGAACACGATCATAACGAAGTTGAACCACAGCACTTGGACGGTTGCAAACGGCACAAGATGCTTCACGATGGCACCGAACGCGATGACGGTCAGAGCGACGCTCACGACCACGACTTGTAGCTGCAGGTGCGCCGCCATTTGCGCGCGTACGACTCGACCCCAGGCCACGGCGGTAGCGATCGACGTCAGGTTGTCGTCCAGCAAGACAACGTTCGAGCTGTGGCGGCAAATCGACGTGCCGCTGGTGCCCAATGCAAAGCCCACGTCACTCGCCTGGAGCGCGAACGCAACATTGTCACTGTCTCCGACCATGCCGACGCTTTCACCGGCTAACTGTAACCCCTTCACGAGTAGATACTTGTCCAGTGCGCTTGCCCGTGTGAGCACACGCAGCGAAGGCCACACGCGTTCAAATTCGACTCGCTTGATGTCGCCGTTGCGGTCAGTTATCAGAGCTCGGAATTCGCCGGCATCCATCACGGTGCAACCTTTTTCGACGTCGGCGAAGTCGTCGCCTCGTAGGACTCCACATTTACGTGCGATTTCCGTGGCAGTCGTTGCGTCATCACCCGTGACCATGCACACAGCGACGCCTACGTTGTGCAGCATTTCGATGGCAAGAGGAGCGGTCGGTCGCACTGGGTCTTCAAAAGCGACGATCGCGAGACAGACCAAGTCGGTCTCTAGTCTGGACGTCGGAGACGCAGTGCCGCCGTCTTCATCCCCATCTGCATCGAGCACACGACACGCGATGCAGACTACACGATGACCAGCGAGTGTGTGTTGGCGGGCTACGTTCGACAAGATGGTTTGACGTTGTTTCGCGTCCAGAACCGACACGACGCCATCGGACGCCATGATCGACGAGCACCGCTGCAGCACCATCTCCGGAGCACCGGACGTCACCACTCGCACCTGCTTGGTACTCGTCGCCGCCGCCGCGTGGTACTGCGTGAGGATGACAGTCTTTCGCTGACGCTCGCTCGAGAAAGGCCACACCTGAACAGTGCTCCAGCCTTTCACATCATGCAAAAACCGCTCGTAGTGGACTCCGTGATCACTCAACAAGTGAAGCAAGGCGGCGTCGTACGGATCCTTCCCGTGTCCTCCTTCATCCTGCGGTTCATCCTGACGAGACGATGGCATCGCTTGACCAGACTGAGCCGCAAGGAGCACCATCCACCGCGCCAACTGCTCACTGATCACCGTAGATGAAGACGGCGTCGTGGATACTGGCACTGGTCCTGAGGCATTTGCCGTCCACATGTGAGCCACACGGATGTTGTTTGTCGTCAGAGTGCCTGTCTTGTCCACACAGAGCACGGTCATCGAGCCGGGTGTTTCCGCTGCATACATATCGCGGACGAAAACATTACTAGCCTTGAGCCGCTTGATTGCTGCCGACGTCGCGACGCTCGCGACTAAGTCAGAGCCTTCCGGTGATGTCACGGCCACCATCGTGAGCGCGGCGACGAACACGGAGCGGAAGGTGGCGAACGCGTCGCCGCCAGAATGTGCGGCGTGGATCTGAATGGCTACGAGAACCACCAGCAGTCCTGCGGCAGCAAAGCCCCCGACGGTTCGGAGCTTACTCTGCAGGTTTGTCACCTGCAAGTGGAACGGCGACTTGGCCTTGGCACGTTCCCTGGCTCGCTTTTTCTCTTTCGCATCCGCTTTCCACTGCCTCTTTATCTCCTTCCACTCGGCCTTCTCGTCTTTGGGCTTGGTCTGATCGTCTTCTGTGCCAATGAGACCTTGTTTTGGACTCGCTAGAGCCGCGTACTCCCCCGCAGCGTCCACTGTGTTCACCTCACTTCCCTCTGATGTCGTTGGTCGCTTGTAGTTACTCAATACCCACGCAGACAGCTCCTTGTCTCCGTACGTCCCCAGGCGTAGCTGATGCTGCAGCGTCCGCTCGCCCACACAGAGCACAAGAAGCTTCGCGCCGCCCACTCCGTGTGCCTCCACGACCTTGGAGCCGGCGACCACGATCTCCCCGACGCTGTGGTCTTTGAACACGACGCCAGAGGCACTCTCGTCCACACTGACACTCGAGCCAGGTACTAAAACCCCATCGGCCACCACGACGTCTCCAACATTCAGCAGCAGCACGTCGCCTACACGCAGCTCGTCCACAGGCACAGGCGTCGGCTCACCGCAGCGCACCACGGTCACTGCAATGGTTATACTACCGGTATCACTGGCTGTATCCTCCGTACCGTTAGCTTCATACCCGTACTGGTCGCGTAGCTGCGATTGATTCTGCCACTCGGTGGCGACGCGCACGCATGTCATGGCCACCGCCATGAGCAGAAAGCACACGCTGTCGCCGACGTCGTTGTCTGCTTTGTACACGACGCTGTTGACGATCGCTGGCAACGCCGCACCGAGAAACAGCACCCACATCACGAGCGTGGGTTCGTCGTGGAAGAGCACGGACATGACGAGCTGGCAGCGCGAGCGCCGCGCCAGTTGCTCGTCCTCCGTCGGTGTCTTCGTGCGCTTGTTGTCCTCTGGAAGCGACGCGTCGCCTGTACGCGTCTGGAACCACGCGTGGCGATCAGCGAGGTCTTGGGCGTTGGTGCCGTCCAGACCACGCGAGAAGTCAGTGCGAAGATCGCGCTCTAAGATGCTCCAGCCACCGGTTTCTTGGAGATCGCGACGCTCCTGGGCGTCCACGACGAGACGCATGAGGTTCTGCGGCGTCACGGCGAACAGAGGCGCCGTGGCGCGCGGCCGCGCGGCGTTGAGTTGAGCATGGAGGAATAATGTGGAGCCGGGGCCGTGAGCCATTTTTCGTTGGCGTTATCGCCAACACAATGCGAGTGTTGGCAATTGGAAACTACCAACAAATCCCACGCCATGGCGGTGACTTTATCAGGCAAGGGCCATGTCGTCGTTGGCGTTGGACTCTGCACCCTGGAAGATAGCATGCGTCTAAAGAGTGGGATGGATATCAGTGACGTCGTTCTAATTATTGGCCAATCATGAAGCAAGAAATAGTACCAGATTGCAGCACATTTTAGTCCGCTCTTATACAGAGACATTCGGCTTGAGCGCATTCGCCTCCAACCAGTGACAATCTCCAACGAACACTCCAGCACATCAAGCGTCATGGGTCGAGTGGCGTCGAAGCGTAAGCTCAAGCAATGCGACCCGTTCTTCAAGGGCAAGCGTGAAGGCGGCAAGAAGGCCAAGGCGTACGACCTGCCGCCTGTGCTGTCCAAGCGCTCGAAGAAGCGCCAGCGCAAGGCGCTCGACGAAGAAGCCATTGAGCGCTTCGTGCTGAAGACTTCGACTGTGAACGACGATGGCACGAGCGCCAACGGCAAGACCTCCAACAAGAACAAGCTGGAGATCGGCACGATCCGCGAGGGCGAGACGATGAAGGAGTTTAACAAGCGTATCAACACGGAGGTCAAGCGTGTGATCTACGAAGAGACGAAGAAGACCAAGCGAAAGTCGGAGAAGCGCAAGGAGTACGTCGTCTCCTGGACCCGGTATTGTGGGATGATATGGCATGGATTTCTCATTGTGTGTTCTGCTTTTGTTTCTGTGTGTGAAGGTTCTTGGGCAAGAAGAAGGAGAAGGAGAAGATGCGTAAGATGACCGACCAGGAACGATACGAGGCCGAGTTCCAGGCCACGGGTATCGTGAACAAGGACACCTTTGAAGGCAACGAGAAAGTGCGTTTCGGTGACCGCGTGGACGCGCCGCCTGTGTTACCAAAGCTCAAGGGCATCTTCCTCAAGCGCGCGCAGGCCGCTGAGGCCAAGAAGGCTGGCGGTGCCAAGAAGGCCCGAAAGTAAACGGCGATGGTAAGAGAGGGAGAGGAGAGAGAGGAATTCTCCACAGAAAGCGTACTTTACAATAGGGAGAATCAACTAGACTATTTTGCATTCCAATGAGCTCTTGTTTCTAGTCGTGGTTCTTGTCTCCAAGCAGCGTGGAGCGTTGTCGCGGGTCCTTGCGCAGGTCGAATGCACTCAGGTGTTTGCGTCGCTCCTTCTGAAGCAGGATGAACGCGCCGGCGAGAAGCCCTGCCATGATGATCTGCGTGATAACAGTGAATAGTGTGAGCGGGGAGCCCTCAAAGAAAGACACGTGCCCTAAGGGGGTTCGCGTACCTCAAACGTAATGACCCGCAGCATGGGGTGGGCCTTCTCGACAGGCGCGCACGCCTGAAAACGCAATTCCGTTGGCTTCTCCGCCGTGTTCGCATCAACCCCATCTGTCTTGAAGCACTTGAGTTCCTGTCGATGACCGGTCTCGCGACAGTAGACTTCATCCTGCTCATAACGACACCATGACACCATGAGCTCATCGTGCCACCAGATACCATACACTCAACGATCATAACACGAGACGTACCTTCTCACTGACTGAACAGGCATCGCAGTCGCTCACGATTTCGCAGTACAAGCCGGTCTTCGCGTCGTATACACGGTGAATCGCACGCTTTGGCTCGCCGTTCGCAGCAACTGCCGACGACTTCGTCGGCTCAGCCTCGGGGGCGACCGGCTTGTCGGCTAAATCTCGATCCTGCAGCGCTCTCAGATTCGTAGGGGCTAGTCCATGCACTGGGGCGACGTCTTGCGCGGCCGATAACGTCGTCGTCGACGCATACAGGCACAGCGCCAGCAGTAACCATGTGCATGAAGTCTTCATCTTCGCAGTGTGCCTGACGTTTTCTACACTTCTTTGTCGAATTCAGCATGGCTATGACCATAATTGATATTTTGGAAATCATGAGATCTATATATCATAGTAAGAATATTTGAATGAGTATTTATGTAGGAAACGAGGTGAAAATCCGAACTGGGCTCAAGTCATCGAAAGACAAGCGAAGATGGCCGGCGTGGTGTTGGCGACGGCTGGCTATGACCACACGATCCGCTTCTGGGAGGCCGCCTCCGGTACATGCAACCGCACAGTCAAGTACGCTGATTCGGTAGGTACCTCATGCATCTCAGCTCGCTGCTCGTTTTGGGTGCTAACCTCATCTTCTGTCGGCGAAAACAGCAAGTGAACTGCCTGCAGATCACACCGGACAAGAAGTACATCGCCGCCGCAGGCAACCCGCACATCCGTCTCTTCGAAATCAACAGCAACAACCCCAACCACGTAACGAGCTACGATGGACACACCAGCAACGTGACGTCCGTGGGCTTCCAGAAGCACGGCAAGTGGATGTTCTCGTGCTCGGACGACGGCACCGTCAAGATTTGGGACTTGCGCGCGCCGGCATGCCAGCGCAACTACGACTGCGGCGTGCCGCTGAACTCCGTGGTGCTTCACCCGAACCAAGCGGAGCTGATCGTTGCTGACCAGAACGGTGGCGTGCGCATCTTTGATCTCACGGCGAATGCCATGTCGTCGAAGCTCACGCCAGACGGAGAGAACGCCATTCGCTCAGTGGATATCGTTCGTGATGGAAGCACGTTGGTCGCCACCAACAATCAGGGCAAGGTGTTTTTCTACAAGCCAAAGCCGTCGGAGGGATACGATCTGCATCATACGCTCAAGGCGCACGACGCGTACATTCTCAAGACCAAGGTGAGCGCGAACGGCAAGTACCTGGCGACCTGCTCGTCCGACAAGACGGCCAAGATCTGGAGCATGGAAGACAAGACCAAGTACTCGCTCGTGCATACGCTCCAGGGCCACCAGCGATGGGTCTGGGACTGCGCCTTCTCCGCTGTGTCCTCGTACCTCGTGACGTGTTCGTCCGACCAAAGCGCGCGCCTGTGGGACCTCAGTCAGGGCGAAGCCATGCGCCACTACACGGGCCACCACAAGGCGGTCATCTGTGTCGCACTCAACGACTCGGTGGTGGAAGGATAGTAAAACACACACGTGCATCTATCCACAGGAGTGGGAATAACGTGATGCATTTCGTGGAGGTTTAGGCGCGAAGGGATGACATGCAGTATTAATACACGCTTATGTGAACGTCTTCTTGGTCATGATCGCGTAGAACTCCTCCGAGCTGATCTCGCCGTCCTGGTCCGTGTCTGCGCGCTCGATCATCTCCAGCAGCTCGGCGTCGGTCATGGTCTCGCCCAGTTCCTTGGCAACGCGCTTCAAGTTGCGCAGCGAGATCTTGCCCGACTGGTCGTCGTCGAAGAGGTTGAACACCTTCTGAATGTCTTCCCTGGAGTCTTTATCCGACTGTATTCAAATCACCACAACACATCATTCGCTGCCAATTAGAGCAGGTGACTGTAGGGTCATCTCCGATGGAGTAGCGTACCATTTTGGCGGTCATCATGTCGAGGAACTCCTCGAAGTCGATGCTGCCCGAGCCGTCCTTGTCGATATCCCCGATCATCTGGTAGATGGTCTGGTTCTTGGCCTCAAAGCCCAGCGACTGCATCGCAGCCTTGAGTTCCTTCGGGTCGATCGTGCCGCTGCCATCGGTATCAAACAAGTTGAACGCCTCGCGGATCTCCTCAATCTCTTCCTCGCTCAGTCCGGGACGCTCGTACGTCTTGGCGTTGCGCTTCTGTGAGATACGGCGCGCCATGTCGATCAGCTACGTAGAAATTCGTTGCCGGCTTGTGGTGTGGGTTGCGTAGGATGCCGAAACGTGGCAAATGCAGTGAGGACGAGGTGACTCTTCGACGACCGCTCGAGGCTCCAAACAGCATTCGCGAAGGAAATGCGAGGAGCTCCTCATCAGGATCCGTTACAATGGAAACGGCTGCAAATCCTAAACAAGTATCTAGGATCCTGACGATGAGAGAATTTAGGATAAACGACCCTAAAATTGGCCGTTGGAGCATTGAACACAGCTGTTCAAAACCAGTACATCAGTTCCCACTGAGTGATGGTCATCACGCTTGCTCTCTCCTTTCTTCGGCTGGTTATCGTAAAATACCGTCGGCTTTCTCGAACACCCTCTCAAAAATTGTGCGTATTTCTCATCTTCCCGCTTCTAAAACCTATCTTTTGCGATAACGCCACCTCACTGGGTGAGTTTTGTTTGCGGAAATCAAACCTCTGAACGCAAAGAAAGAAAAGAAAGGAAAGGAAAGCGACACGACTGCCGACCATTCTCGCTGCTACACTTCGGCCACGCTCATCGCCATCACAAGCAAAGACAGCGACGGCAACGCGCGTATCTTTAAGGGTATTCTACGAGAGAGGCGTGTATCTGTACGTGTGTGCGCGTGCTGTACTAGTAGTCGCGTCAGTGGGGAGAGAGCTGCAGTAGCTGCCTCGGCATTTGCGTGAGAACGTCCATCGCCACTCGCGGGTCGCCACTCAAGCGGCGGGTTTTCCTTCGATTTCGCGGCCAGGCGACGTATTGACCGACCCGCGGTTCCACGGTGCCGTAGTGATTCGAGAAGGATCCAGTGGGAGACGGCGCATTCATCCATCCATCCACAACGGAAATAGAGAGACGAGACGAGAAGAAGAGGGAGAAGCACAGGATGAGCGGCGAACAAGGCAGCGTGGGCCATCTGAGCGCCAAGATGATGGAGGCGCAGGCGTATTTCCAGAAGGTCGTCAAGCATGAGCTGCAGGTGCTCGTGGCGAGTGGACTGGAGCGCGAAGTGGCGGTGAAAGTGCTGCTCCATCGTATCGTGGAGTCGACCCAAGAGCCGGAAGAAAGCGACGTGAAGCGCGTGATGCGCCAGTTCCAGATGAACTACGACGACGCCGTGCGTGCGCTGATTGTGAAGCAGGTACGGGTGAATTGTGAGGGTTGACGGTGTTTGTGTGGATATTTAAGGGGCTGACTAACGTTACTGTGGGTGGATGTTGTGGTATGATAGGAAATCGGTCGCTTGAAGCGCCAGGGACTGGACGCCTTTGCGGCTATTGAGGAGTTGACCCGTAAGATGCACCGCATAAGCGTGCCTGATAAACAGTCGGAAGAGGAGGAAAAAGACTCTGTGGATGCGCACGATAGTCATAACGAATCGATGGAGGATCCAGCAGCCAGCGATGAAAGCAGCGAGGGCAGTGACTCGTCAACCCAAGATGAAGAGGCGTCGGACCACGTCGTGTCAACCGAGGAAACGGAGACGACAATCGTCGATACAACCGCAGACCAGAAGAACGATACTGCGGACACCCAAGAGGCTCAAGAAACGGTCCTAGCGGAGGCGAAGGAAACCGAGACAACGCAGGAGAGTACGTATTTATCATCGCTCTCGCTGTGCCAACGCATCGACCAAGTCTCGATCTCGGCGTCGTCCCCTGAGGCTGCTGCTGCTGCGACCTCGTCATCACCCCCAGCGACACCTTCGTCGTCGCTGTCTACGTCGCGTCCATCCGAGTCAAATACAGCCTTCACGCTGTTCAGTGCCCACTCACGGAAGCGCCGGGTCACAAGTGCAGTCTCAAGCCCAGCTCACGAAGACAACGATGATGATCCTACGACTCCACAAGCACCTTCCTCCTCGACTGCCCACCGCTCACACTTCGCGATGGCGCGACCCATGTCGCCGACGTTCCGGTTTTCAATGAACAAGAAGCAAAAGATCTGGACGGAGGATGAGGAAAGCGAGCCATTTTTCGACAGCGTCGCCTTCAAGACCTCCTCCATACCACCACCAGCGTCACCCACGGCAGTGAGTACCAGCAGCGACGCGTCGAACCCATCCAACACAGCTACTCCTACGAAAGTGGGCAAGCGGCGACGCTCAGTGCACACTGCAGGCAGCATTCCATCGCCAGAACTGGATGAAATTGACGCCGAAGATCCGATGATCCGGGTCAAGCGGCACAAACTGTGAGCGGACAGAAGTGAGACCAAGAATTTTGCATGACTGACGCCTCACGAGAAGACGTTGAGGTTCAGTTGCGTGCGTCCGCGTTCCAGTACAAGTAGGCAAAGTGGCCAGCTGCCCTTTGCAGTAAGGTAGAATCAGTAGCAGTAGCAGTAGTAGAGGAAGCAGATCGGCATGAGCCGACGGCGAGCACAACCAGCGTGACTCCGACGGCGATGGCGTCACGCAGTGAAGACTCGCATCCGCTTCCGTAAAATGATGAGCATCGAATTTTGCATGTATACGTTTCCACAGGTTTGTTTTCCGTAATTTTCGTTTTCGGCTCAAATAGCGTATTTTCAGCGTTTGGGTCAAAATACCCGTTATCCCGTGGGGTGAAGTTGGTGTCTCTCCCGGGAGTGTTCTTTGTTGTCGAAGTGGAAGTCCCAACACAACAACAGCATTTCTGGACAGGGGCAGAACATTCTCGTCGCCAACAAATTAGCTCATCTCTTCCGTCGGCGCTATCACCAACACCAACGAAAAACCAACAAAAGCATGGACGGCGGCGACAACCACGACCATGCGGCGCAGCTTTGGCGCGAGCTCGTGGAGAGCTCCGTCGAGTGCGAGCTGTGTAACGAGCCGTACGACGAGCGCGACGCGCATCTGCCTCGCCTGCTCTCGTGCGGCCACACGTTCTGCCAGTCGTGTCTCGAAGACTGGTCGGCTGTCGGCTCATCCGCGGGGCTGAGCGTGCACTCGACCGACCCGCGCACAGGCCACGCGCTGGCGTCCATGGAGTGCCCCACATGCCGCCGCACGACGACGTTCAACGCCGTCGAAGGCCCGCGCGCGCTGCCCAAGAACTTTGAGCTACTGCGCGTGCGTCAGGAGATGGAAAGCCAGACGGCGTTCCGATTGAACCAGCTTAAGCAGGCGTGGACCACGCAGGTCATGGAGAAAGAGCGGCTCGCGCGCGAAGCCGAAGAGAACGCCATGGTCGCGCAGCAGGAGAGCGTGCAGGCGGCGCAGCGCGCGCTGTTTCTGGCCAAGCAGGTCGAGATCAACGAGCAGGAGAAGCTCCAGGCCCAGGAGGTCGCACAGGAAGCCAGACGCCGTGCACTCCAGGCTTCTCAACAGGCCGAGGCACTGCAGGCCGAGACGGAGCTGCTCAAGCAACGGCTCCAGCAGGAGGCGCTGCAGCTTCAACGTGTGAAGAAGGACGCCAAGAGCGCAGCGCTCGAGGCCGCGGAGCTCCACTCGCGAGCCGAGCAACTGGAGCAGCAGGTCGAGTTTGTGCGTGCGCAGCTCTCGCTCCACGCGGGCAAGCACGACCCGTCCAAGCTCGTGGTGCTGGTCGTGGAGCCAACGACCGTCGGCTCGTGGCTCATGCCGTACACGCGGTACGCTGTGATCAGCATTGCTCGTTCACAGAGCTCGCTGCCGCTGGATCCGTACGTCGCGGCCAAGACCTGGCTCAAGATGCGCCACGTCTCCGAGCCCTCTTCGTCTGTGAAGGTGTATCGCCGCTACAGTGACTTTGTGTGGCTCCACCACGAGCTGTACAAGCGGTTCCCGTACGATATGGTGCCCAGCATCCCTGCCAAGCAGCTCTTCTTCTTCAACAAGGACAAGGAGTTTGTCGGCGAACGCATGCGCTCGCTGCAGGCGTTTCTGAGGGAGATCCTGCGGCATCCCATGCTCGCGACGACCGAGCAAGTGCGTGCGTTCTTGCTGTCGACGACCGAGGAGCTGGAGAATCTGCGCAACGCGTCGCGGCTGAACGACACGGAGGACGACTCGTTCCTCAAGGAGGTCGAAGCCAGTGAAGCCGCTGCGACGTCATCGTCGTCGTCTGCGCCGTCGTCGTCGACCAGCAGCAGCGGAACCAAGTCACGCAGCGGCAGTCTGATCGGAGCGGCGTTGACGCAGCCACAAGCCTCGCCACCACCGCCTGCACCTGCATCATCTTCTCGATCCAGTTGGGCGTGGGGTGCCGTGTCAGCACTCACCAGCAGTGCCGCGAAACTCGTGACGTCCACAGGCACGGTGTTGAGCAGCGGCATCGTGGGGGTCTCGACGTCGGCGACGGCGACGGTCACGGACGACGTGACGGAGAAGTCGATCTCGTCCAGTCTGACGCTGTCGGAGAACGACGTGGCTGACGCCCACACGCGCCAGACCATCGAGAAACGACGCAAGTACATCGATATCGCCAAGACGCACCAGTCCGTGACGCAAAAGGGAGCTCATTTGTCGCGAGTCCAGCGCCAGTATGCCCACCACTTGCATCGCCTGTGTGAATTGATGCACGACATGGACACGCTCGACCGCAACTACAACAAGCACAAGGAAGAGCGCCACTTGCTGGCCGTGTCGATGATGGACCACAGCAGCACGTACACGGCACGTCAAGTGGAAGAAGACGCGCGAGCGTGTCTCGAGTCGGAGCGTCCTTTCCAGGAGAAGGCCTCGGAGGTGTTCAGCGCGTTGTCACTCGCGACCAGCAACGACGCCGAGTGTATGGAGTACGCGTTGCTGGAGATCTCGCGGATGCAGACGCTCCATTTGAGTGCGATCGAAGACAGTTTTTCACGGCTACGCACCAAGGAAGAAGCCATCCAGCAGCACGTCGCGCTGTCAGCCACCACGCGCACAGGATCCATGTCGTCGCTGACAGGGGCTTTGGCCGCAGAGAATGGAGGAGGAGGCTACTACGGCTCTCCACCGACACTGGCGTCGTCTTCGTCCTCTGTCGCGTCGAACTCGACGTCGCTGATCGCGGCAAAGCAGGAAGAGCTCCACGCACGGCGCCAGGATCTGGAAGACAAGGTCGCCGTGGTGGATCCGACGCGGTCCAAGTTTGTGTTGGAGACGCTCCAGCAAAACGTCAAGGAGATGCACACGCTCGCCGTCGCACGCCGCAAGCTCCACGAGACGAGCTACCAGCAACTCCTCGCTGCTTGTCGTGCAGTGTGATGCCAAGGAAAGCAAACGGGGAAAAAAACATGGATTTGGGTAACGCGTAACATGGATTTGTATCTATTGCTCGGAGTTGGAGTCTCTCATCTTCGGTTGGTGGTTTTCTTGGGCAAGTACGCAGTGTACGACGGTGCCGCCTTGGCGTAGTAGGCTTTCATCGATGGCAGATCAAACTCCACTGGCTGTGGCTGGTGCTTGGACTCCTCCATTGGCTCAGTGACGTGCACTACAGGCACAGGCTTCTTCGCTTTGCCTCTGTGGCTCTTCACAGGCGAAGGCGCTGATGCTATCGATGATACGAGCCCGTGGAAGGTCTCCATCTCCGCCTCGCAGGTCGCCACTAGTGTCTTGTACTCGCCGATTGGACACTTTGGTGACCGTGCCATCGTGAACGCGTCCAGAAGATGACTGGCAAGCGCTTCTCCGTGAGCTACGAGATTTGCTGCCGCGTCAGAACCCGATGCACACCCCTCAGTGTGATCTTCCGATGCAAAACACTGCATCCATGCGAGTTTGGTCTCGATAAGCAGCGCGTCCAGGCGGCATTGTAGTCCTCGGAGCTTCTCCTTGAGCTCGAGCCGCGTCTCGATCGTGAACAAATGCGCCGTATCGTCGTCCTTCACCACAGCCACAGTAGTAGTACTGGTGGTGGTGGTGCTCGTCGCTGAGTATGTTTCATTCTTTATTGATGCTGTGAGCTTGCTGATGTTGGCGAGCGAGCCGTCTTTGATCATCGTGCTGCGTCGCTCCCGCATCTGCGCGAGCTTCTCGGCCATCGTGCGAGGTTTCTTCTCGTCCGCTGGTGGATCACAAACCACCGCAGTCTCCTCATTGACTGCTGACTTACTATCACACGCCTGGCGAAGCTCTCGGAGTAATGAAAGCGTCGTGGCTCCAGACGAGAAGCTACTCACACAGTGCACGATCCGCAGAACGGACGCTTGGACCAGTTCGCTATCTTCCATCGCGTCTTGGTCGTGAGGCCAATCGGCTGCGATCCACTGCTCCACCGCTGAGGTATCAGCCTTTGATGTTGTCTCTTTGATGTGCGGGCGAATCAGTTGCATGAGCTGCCGATAAAACCGCTGGTATTCGCCTTTCTCCACTGGAGATGTTGCGGTACATGGCGCCTTTCTCCACCATTCTTCGAGCTCTTGCCGTGTTTCTTCCGAAGTAGAGTCGCCTCCATCTACCGCTTGGTCATCTCTTTCACCATGAGACTCCAGTGCACGTACGAGGCTCGCAAATAGCGTTAATCCTGCCGCATCATTCCCATTGCTTTCGTTGTCCATCGTCAATTGCTTTGATGCCGCGTCCTTTCATGATCGCACTGAACGTACCCCTAATCCGGTTTTAACACAATACAAACCGTAACCAGGTTACACATAAAACCGGTCCTAACAGAAACTATCGCCGTCCCTCGAGTCGAAAAGCGCGGGAGGACCTCCAAGCACGATGGCGAAAAAGGCCGCACCCAAGGACAAAGCGCGCGCTCCAGCGACGCCCACAGGCGCGGAGATCCGCAACAACGCCATTCAGCATGTCGCCCACGTATCCACGAACCCCTCTGTCGGAATCGCGGCGCCCGCAGCCTCTCTACAGCCCGAGAACGCGTCCATTCTCGAGCCGTCTCTTTTGGACGAAGACATCGACACCAGTGACCTCATTTTAGAGCCACTGCCGATTCCCAGCGACCACGCGGGGAGTAACCAACCGCGCATGGACGTACCCGTGAACGTACCCAGTGTACCCTCTGCGGCAGCAGTGTCGCCGTCCGCGCAGGCGGCCATGCACGCGGCGCGCATGGTCGCGATGCAACAGGTAGAGTACCAGCGGTCCGTGGAGCTCGTGCGGCAGCAGCTCGCGCAGCGCCACATGCAGCAGATGCAGCAAACCACACAGGCGCATCTCCAGCTCCAGCAGCAGCACCAGCAGCAACAGCAACTGTACCAGAGCCAGAGCCAGTCAAGTCCCAGTGTCAGTGTCGGTGTGAGTCCGAGTAGTAGTTGTAGTAATACTACTACTACTGGTGGGGGCAACGTGACGCACCATATCCGGCAGCGTCTTCAGGAGCGGATCCAGAACAAGCAGCACCTTCAGCTATACGACCAAATGCGCCAGCAGGCGGCGGCCGCGGTCTCCGCTGACTCGAGTGCCATCCATCAGCAGCAGCAACAACAACTACAGATGCAGCAGTACCACGCGATGATCCGCGAGCTGGAGATGCATGCGACGAGCCACGCTATGGCGTCAGCTGCTGGACAGTCAGCGGCATCAGCAGCCTCGCCAGCAAGCCAGGAAGAGCAGGAGAGACTTCGCCAAGAGCGTCTACAGCGACTTCACCAGATCCAGTTGCAAAAGCTGCAGCAGCAACAGCAGCAGCACAAGCAAATGCAGGCGCAGCACGCAGCGGCTCTGCGCGTGACGCTGGCGGGCATGTCCACGACGCTGACACCCGAGCAGCTCCAGCTCCAGGCGCAGCTTCAGCAGCACCAGAACCAGCGAGCTCACATTGACCACGACAGGCTGCGGCTGCTCCAGCAGCAGCAAATGCAGCAGCCACTGCCAGCTGCAGCGACAGCTACAGTGACGGCCAAGACGGAGACGAGTCAGCCACAGCATCCCGTAACGAAGCCACCAGTAGCCAAGGCAGCACCCAAGAAGCGAGCTCCGTCAGCGGCTGACGCTACTGTGAAGACGGACCCTGCGAGTGGAGACGGATCGTCGGCGTCGACTGACGCCCCGCCCAAGAAGAAGCGCAAGTCCCCTGCCGAGAGCCAAATGGAGACGCTCGTGCGAGTGCTGTGTCGCCTGCATTTGTCGAAGAACGAAAACGAGTTCCGCACGCAATTGGAGAAACTGGGCACGTGGATCGGCAAGAGCGTCGATTTGTGTCTGTTGCGGTTCGCGCTCCGAGATCTCAGTGATATTCTGACTGTCAAGCAGAAACAGTTTGAGAAAAGCGCTCTGTGGGCGACAGAGCTGCTGCCAAAGTACACGTTCACGCACGACAAGCTACGTCATTCGATCTCGGCACTCGAGCTGAAAAGCCAAGCCGATCCGGCAGCTGCATCCGCTACAGCAGCTACGGGCACGGCGGAATCGACGCCGTCGACGGCAGCAGCGTCCTCAGGAGATGCGGTGACGCTAGGAGCTCGTGAGCACGCGTACGCGGCGTTGAAAGAGCAAATGCTGATGACGATGCAGATGCCCAAGCTGCGCGCGCCCAAGCCAATGGCTCCTCCGCCTCCTACTGGTGGAGGTGGAGCTGCTGGTGCTGTGGCGGACGAAGAAGCAAAAGCGTCGGCAAAGAAGAAGAAGAAGGAGTTGTCGATCGACGTTAACGCCAGCAGCCCGATGCCCGCGAAGACGACGGATACTACAGTGACGACTGCAACCGTAGATGCAGTAGCTCAAGCGAAGCCAGCGGCTCCACGTCCGCCGATTGCGAGGCCTGTGTCAGTAGCGACGCCGGTGAGCACAGTGATCTCCCCACGCGTCGCGCAGCAGCTCTTTGACTTGGATCTTGGGACGCGAAGCTGTGCGATGGCTGCAGACGAAGGAGAAGAGCGCTTCTACTTCCCACTCAAGCCCGTGACGAATATCATGCGACGAGCGCTGCCCGGTGGAGGCGCACCAAGTGTGAGACGGCGACGGAAGCGACGAGTAGCGAAGGAAGGAGAGGATGCGGGTGCTGAGGAAGCGGACGTGAAGGGATCTCACCATGACGAAGAAGAAGACGACGAGGATGGTGAAGGGGATGATGGGGATGAGACGAAGGGCGACAACGACGATGCAGATGACGATGACGACGCCAAGGGTGAGACGGAAACGCAGCCGACGACGAGTGCCCAGGCGACGGCAGACGCTGGGTCCATGGAGCTGCCGTCCGTGAAGATCGACGACGACGCCGCTGCGTTCATGCAGGAATGCGTGACCGAGTTCCTGTTGTTCTTCACGAGCGAAGCGCGTGACCAGTCGATGCTAGAGAAGAAGAAAGGCTCGATCACAGGCACAAATCTCGTGCAGGCGATGGAAAACCTGGGCTTCTCACCGTACGCCAAGGTGCTCGCGAACTTCAACGACAAGGTCCGCAAGGTCCAAGATGACCACGCGCAGCAAAAACTGGAGCGCAAGAAGCAGAACAAGCAGCGCAAGCTCGAGCAAGAGCAGCTGGTGAAGCGAGAACTAGAGGAAGCCGCGAAGAAGGCAATGGGCGAAAGTACTGTGGCTGTGGCGGCTACTACAGGTATGCCACCTGCGAGTGCGGTGGCAGTCGACGCTACCAAGGCTCCAGTTCCACAGGTGCCGAGTGCGGACCCGGCCATCGTCACTGCTCCAGTCGCACTAACGAGCTAGATGGTGGTAGAGTGTACAGGCTGAGTATGTGCTCAATCGACGCCTAATCACATCTCGCTGTTGGTGAGCTTTCAGCTAAAGGCAGGCGTCCAAGCCTCACATGTAACATTGCTCATCATCTCGCCTTTTTCAGCAAGTGTAGCCATATCGATTATCTCAGGTAAAACCGTAAAACTAGGGGGAAAATCGATTCTGCGACAATCGATTAGGGATGGGTGACTGAACCCACTCCTTCTAAGGAATGAGCGTTTATTGGTTAATGCGCTTTATTTTTGCCCAATCACTGGTGGTGTCTAACGTTGACGACCGCCACTCTGAATCCATTCTGCTCGTCTTTGTTCTGGCCTTGGAGCAAGCGAGTGTTCCGGAACGAAAAAGCCCAAAACGCCGACACCAACATCAAGCATAACTCAATACGCGACTAACTTCACCAACAAGTTTAGACCAGCAACACCAACGCCATCATGGACCAGGACCCGCACAAGCCGAACAAGGGAGTCGAGATGGGCGTGCCTGTAGACAAGATGCCGTACGCCGACGCGCCCATGGGCGTGCCCGTCGCGGCGCCAGGCCAGCAGCAGCAGCCTTACTACGCGCAGGGTCAGCCGCCCTACGGATACGCGCAGCAGGCGCCGCCTCCGTACGGATACCCACAGCAGCCTCCGTACGGCCAGCCAGCTCAGGTCGACGCCTACGGAAGACCGATCGTGAATGCACAGCCCGCGATGCGGCCGGCCGTGGCTGTCGTGCCCAACAACGCCAACATCCAGCGTGACGCGCAGGGTAACGCGCTGTGCCGGAAATGCGGCACGCCATACCCTCTGCCCGCGGGCTGCACGAGCTGGCGGTACGTACTTTCTCGAAGTACACTAGGTATTTGTGAGGACAGTGGTCTAACTGTGTTTTCATTTCTATGATGATTGTGTAGCTGCCGAAGCTGCCACGAGCTCAACAACGCCAGCGTCTACGGCGATGAATGCTGCACGATCTCTTAAGCTCCCAATGGATGCCAGCGTCTCACACTATCGCATCCCCTGCACGTTTATCTACTGAGCTTCCTCCATTCACAGGAATCATCATGTGAATGAAATCCTTTCTTGATCGACCACGTTGTATATTTACTGCTTGATCCACTCTGTTGCATCCTTCCTAATCAATCAGTTGATCTGGTCCACGACGCCGTCCTTCGAGTACTCACGCAGAATCGCAGGAATCGAAGTCGGCGGGATCATGCCCAGCTCCGTCACCACCATCGACACGTACTCGATCGGCGTCACGTCGTACACGAGGTTCAGCAGCTTGAGGTTAGCGATGTCACGCCAGTCCGACAGCACGTGCGGCCCGCGGCCGTGCGCAAAGTGCGATTTTTCCGTGGCAAACGACGAGATTAGCTCGTCCGGGTCACGCAGCTCGTTGTGGGTGATCGCGTCCAGCTGCACGCGGTCCGAGAATTTGTATGTCTCGCAGCAGAACAGCACGGGGACGTTGGCCTCACGCGCCGTCATCGCCACGAGCGCCGTGCCCACGCGGCTCACGGCCGTGCCGTTGCTCATGAACGCCGACGCACCGAGCAGCACCTTGGTCACATCACGCATGATGTACGACAGCGCGTTGATCTGGATGTAGGTGCACGGGATGCCCATATCGGCCAGCGTTTTGACCATCTTCTTGCCTTCGTAGTGCGGTCGCGAGTCCACCACGATCACTCGGAAGTTGATGTTCTTGCGCTGCTCAAACGTCTCCTTCAGCACCATTTCGACAATGTTGGAGCGCGCGTACGTCAGAATCACGTCGCCGTCCGAGATCTTGGACTGCGCGATCTTGGACACGGCCTTCATGGCCAGCAGGATGCGGCTTTGGATGTACTCGTCAATCTCCTCGATGATCTCACGCTTGGCCTCGGCCTCCGAGAGCTCTGGCGACGACGTGCCGATGATGTTACGCAGGCGACGGATCGAGTTGCCCATGCCGATGCAGTGTGGGCGGCAGTCGATCAGGTACTGGATCAACGGCTTGAGCGTCTTGTCCAAGTCACGACTGAGCATCTTGTTCGGCGGCGTGACGTAGTCCGCAATCACCTGCTTGAACGCCGTGAGCATCGCGATACAACGCGCGTTGCCGCCCGAGATCTTGCCTTCAGCGAACTTGAGACCCAGCGAGAGCACCGCCGGGTGGATCTCCTTGTTCGAGAAGCCAACGTTCAGCGACAGCGAGCTCTCGCGCTCGTACTGCGGCAGATGCGAGAACCACGAGACCTGCTTCTGCGCCTGCGTGCGCACCACCACCACGCCCTTCGAGTGCTTGGCCATGCGCTTGGCGTCGTCATACTGGAGGCGCACGCCGCTGTTGCTCGGTGCCGTCTCCGTCTTCTTCACGCCCTTACCACCGGCAGCAGCCGCAGCAACCACAGGCGCCGCCACCGCCGCGACGACAGGAGCCGTGACCACGACGGGCGCACCGGTCTCCTTGGCAACGCGCTGCGCCTCCTGCAGCGCGCGACGCTCCTGCTTGCTCATCTTCTCACGCTTGGCGCCGCCGTTCTTGGCCGCAAACGCCTCCATCGCTAACAGCACAAACCCACAAATTAATACACTAGGACACTAGGAGATGACTGAATCTTCCGTGTGGAGTGGGGAGCACGCACCGAGCTTCTTGCGCTCGGCCTTGCTGAGCTGCTTCTTGTCGTTGGCGGCAGCTGAGGCGTCTTCGGAGGACGACGCGGCTTCGGCGGAAGGACCGAGATTCAGCGTCTCCATGGACGACGCGGCGGCGGCAGCGGCGCCCACGTGTGGCGAGGGCGACCAGCCGTCCAGCTTGCTTCTATTCAGCACAGAAGGCGTCGCTTAGCGTCGTGTACATGACGCCAGGAAGATCAGGCATTAGCACGAGGAAACGTACTCGTATTCGGTGGTCTGCTGCTTCTGCTTGCGGGACGACATGTTCTGGCCGTCTAAAAGTTGTTCTGTTGGGAACACAAGAACAAGAACCAACAAAATGGGCGAGATAGACGGTTAGACGACCAACAAAACCGAGAGAACTAACGAGGCATGCTAGCTGATGGGTGAGGATGCATGTTGGAGACGCACCTAGTTCCTTCAGGTCGGCGCTCGCGAGCACAGGAGAGCTCTTCTCCGACATCTTCACTTGGTGTGGGTTGTTCAGGTCGTATCCACCCGCCCACAAGAACCATCCACGCTAATGGCGTTGGAAATACATTTCAACTAATCATTGGACGCAACATGATAGAACGCACATCTATTGGCTGATCATCCGTGCATTTCAACCTATCATATCACGAGAGCACGCCATGGCCAACTAGGCCCAGCCAAGTCTCGCCGGATGAGAAAGACGCCCACAATGGCACGACAATGGAAGAGAAGATGCGGGGGATGACACGATAAGCTAAATGTATTTGGTTATGCAGATCATGAACTCGGGTGCGTATACAGAGTATTGCGTTGCTACGCTACGCTCATTCCAGTGCCGGTCTTCTAACTTGGACACGACACCAAGAGGCGAGGCCACTTATCTCTTCAAGTGGCTCACGTACTTGAGCGTGAGGTAGATCATGATCTGGACGAAGACCCAGAAGCCCAGCAGGGCAAACAGGAAGCCAACCTTCGCGTCCGGGTGGAAGTTGTACTCATCCTTGATCCACTCCTCCACGAGCATTTGCTTGCCGCCAACGTCAAACGACTGGCAGGCGCTGTTGTCGTTCTTGCACTTGCCAAGCTGGCCACCGACCAGAGCAGCGAGCGCGTAGTACGACGGCATGATGTACTGGATCCACTGGTAGAACGGCTTCATCTGTGGGTTCGGGAGCAGGTAGCCACTGAACAAGTTGAACAGGCACGACAGCGCACCGACGGCGACGTTGGCGACCTTGGGGTTTGGCGTGAGCACCGACATCCACTGACCGACGAACGTACAGGTCGACGTGTACAGGAAGAACACGACCAGGAAGAAGAAGAAGTCACCAGCAACGCTGCTCCAGCCGACCAGCCAGTACTCGACCGTGACGAACAGGATGCCCACCACAGCAAGGTACGGCACCTCAGCAGTGAAGAGCGACAGACTGTACGAAAGCGGACCGTAGTAGTTCGACATGCGCTCACGGTAGAACACAGCACGCTCGAGACAGGTCACCTCGAGCACGGTCATGAGGTTGATCACACCGATGAAATCCATCGAGTTGTAGATGAGACCGATGTGCGAGTTGATCTTCTTGATGCTGTTGTACTCGAGCTGGTAGAACGTCGTACCGAAGATGATGGCGAAGAGCGGGAACAGGAACAGACGCATGACGTTGTACTGCGGGTTACGCCAGTACGTCAGGCGCTGCTTCTTCACGAGTTCCTTGAGCTGGTTCCAGAAGCCGGTGGCGATCGGCTCAAACTTCAGCGTTGAGAACGGAATGAACTCGGCCGCAGGTTCACACAGAAGCAAGGTGCGCTCGCGGTTGGACTTGTAGAGAGGGCTGTTCTTGTACTCGACCGAGTAGTCCTTGGCATTGCGACCAATACCGGCACCAATGACGTCAAGCATGTACGTCGCTGGGTTGTACTGAGGACGGATCTCATCCGTGCCTGGGATCGAAGCGAAGTACTCGAGAAGAGAAACGGAGTCCTTGCCCAAGTCACCGAAGTACGCAGTGTAACCACCACGCTGAAGAAGCAGAAGCGCATCGAACAGCTCGAAGATCGTAATGCTCGGCTGGTGAATGGTACACAGGACCGTACGACCGGTACGCGCAATCGCCTGGACACCACGCATCACGATCTGCGCCGCACGCGCATCAAGACCACTCGTTGGCTCATCCAAAAACAGGATACTTGGGTTCGCCACGACTTCCACACCGATCGTCACACGCTTCTTCTGCTCCACCGACAAGCTCATGATGAGCTCACCCGAGATCGTCGTCAACTCGAGGAGGTCGAGAGTTTCCGCAACGAGGTTCATGCGCTCCTCGTACGAGAAGTTAGGCGGCAGACGCAAGTTAGCCGAGAACACGAGCGCCTCGTAGATCGTCGCAGCCTCCGAGTGGATGTCCATTTGCTCGCAGTAGGCGGTGATACGGCTGAAGTTGGCCGGGTTCTTCGGTTCACCGTTGATGATCATGTCACCGAGAACACGGCCACCCGTCTTACGACCGGCAATCACATCCATGAGCGTGGTCTTACCGGCACCAGTCGCACCCATCAAGGCGGTCAGACGTCCAGGCTCGAAGTGGGCCGTGATGCCGTTGAGAAGCTGCTTCTCTTCACCCGACGGCAGCGTAACGTAGTACTCCAAGTCCTTGATACACAGGTTCGCAGGCGTGAACGGGAGTCCACCACCCTTGGCACGAGCAGCAGCAGATTCCGCGCCGTTCACACCAGGAGTAGTGACCTCCACGTAGACTTCATTTTCTTCGTCAACGTCCGTCTTCGTGGCCTTGCCAGACACGCCCAAGTGGCGCTCGTAGCGGATGAAGTGCAAGGCGAGAGCGTTCAACGACGTGAAGAGGAAGTAGTACGCGATGAGCACGATGATGCCGAACCACATGTAGCCGAAGCCCTGCGTGATGGAAAAGTTGGTGAGACTCTTGTTGCCATCAATCTTGTCGTGGAACTCCGAAAGCATGACACTGCGCAGCGCCCAGGCAAGCGGGTTGAACCAGTACATCCAGATCCAGTAGTCTGGGATCAGATCCGCGAGGATGATGTTACCGGAGAACAGCAGGAAGAAGCTGACGGAGATACCAGCGAGAGCCTGGCCCACAGTGATACTTGGCGAGAGCGAGCTGAGCAGTGTCATGTACGCGCCAATCGCATGCTGAAAGGCCACCAAGATGAGCAGGTACACGATGTACTTGTCGAACGTGCGGCTCAATCCACTCATGAAGTAGAAGAACGTGCCCAAGATGAACGCCACAGACAAGTTCACCGGAACCTGGACAACGCTCTCGGCAATCGCATACGAACTCGTGCGGAAGAAGTTGCGGGAGCGCTGCTTGTAGAACACCTGACGCAGCTGGAAGGCGATCGAAATCTGCTGCCACGCCTGGCGCTGGAACACCGCAATACTGAAGAACATCATGCGCAAGTAGTACTTCTCCGAAACCTCGAAGAACAGCACACCAAGCACCAGACCGACGATCAGCGCCTCGAAGAGCTTGCCCCACAGAAGCGGCTTGTCACGCAGCCAGATCGTCTTCTGACGGCTGAGCAGCAGCTTAGTGCTCGTAAAGAAGTCCAGACCGAACTCCGACTGGTCCTTCGAGCGCGCGAGGTTCGCGACAGCCTTGGCCTTCTTGAAGTCTTCTGGCTTCTCAAAGTTGGCGTCGTTGAAGCCCTTGCTCAAGTGGTCGTGGGTCTTGCGGTAGATGTTGGACTGGGTGAAGAGGTTGTTGAAGTCCTCTGGCGTCACCGCCAGCTTGGACACATCCACGACACCATTCGCGTAACGGCGACCACGTCCCGAGGTGACTTCGATGAGGAAATCCGCTGGATCCGTACGAGGTGGGCACGTGAACCCACGCTCCTGGAAGTAGCTCAGGATCTCCGTGCGAGGACCGTGGTAGATCAGGTGGCCTTCGTTGACCATCAGGATGTCATCGAAGAGCTCCACAACCTCTGGCGTCGGCTGCAGCAGGGCAATAACCGACGAACCACCGAGTGTCTTCGTCCACGTGCGCAGCGACTTCACGATATCGAACGTCGCGGCACTGTCGAGACCCGTCGAGATTTCGTCACACAAGAACAGACTCTGGCCGCCGACGAGCATCTCACCAACAGTCACACGCTTGCGTTCACCACCTGACAGACCACGCAGGAGCGCGTCACCAACGACGGTGTCCGAGCAGTTGGTCAGACCGAGAATGTGGATGAAAAGCTCCGTACGAAGCGCCGCAATGTCGCGCAGCTCCTCTGGCTGGTTCTCCGGCAGGCCGTTCATGCACATGTCGGCAAACTTGAACGTCTCACGCACGGTAAGCGTCGCGACGTGGTTGTCGCGCTGGTCTACGAGACCGGCGAGCTTGATGAGATCGATCTCGTCGGCGCGGAGGCCCGAGTACGTGATCTCTCCGCCAATCGTCGTCAGCTTGTTGTTCTGCAACTTGCCAGCGATCGCCTTAAGGAAGGTCGACTTACCGGCGCCTGGGTTGGCCAGGATCAGCGTCATCGAGCCAGGCTTGATCACACCGCTCATCGGGTGGAGCACCGTCTTGGTCTTGACCTCTGGGCGGTCCCACGGCGTGAACACCTTCTTCAGGTACGATCCGACCGAGTTCGCCGACGCGGCCTTCTTCGAGACAGGCACGTCGACTTCAAACGACAAATTCTCGAATCGCACTTCCGGAGTCGGCAACTGGTAGTTGATCTTGCGCGAGAGGTGGTTGTACTTCTTGTAGAAGCGCTCGAGACCACCCGAGAGCATCGTGTCCACATCCTCGGCGCGGATCGTCGAGTAGTGGGACGTGAGGTCGTCGTTGTGGTGCGAGTACGGGTCCTGGATGCTCTTGAAGTTGAGCGAGCGGTAGACGTCCGGCACGTCGTCCGTCTCCTCAGCGCGCAGCAGTCCTTGCTTGTCCGCCATGGTTACTTCTTCTGGGTTCCAGAGAGAATGAGAGGGAGGGAGTTGGCTCACAGAGGTTTCCTTTCCTTGGTGGCGCTCGTCTTCAGGGGCTTCTTGGCTTCCAGGGGGGAGAGAAGAAGGCCGATGGAGCGAGTGGCGGCGGAGGGGAAATTTGAAGAGTGAGCTGAGCGGTTGCGGAGAATGGCTGCGCGACGAAGGTTTCGCCCAGTCTGACTTGAAGTTTGTATGGCCTTCAAAGATCGGCGCTAGTGTGGGTGGGTGTGACGCTCGCTCGACCAACAACGACCCACCACCTTGTGTGGAGAGGTGCGGAAAGAAAGAGTGATGGTCTCTGTGAGGGAGCCAGCGCAGACAGGGCGAAGCGAATGCACTTGCGGTTTGTATGGACGCACCCCACAACGAGCAACCGTTTTGAAACCTGTTCAAAAGCGACCCGAAAGCCACCGCCAGACGGAGCAGGGAGAGAGGATCCCTAGCCCTCACGCAACGACCTCTGTTTTTTGCGTGAGTAAATAACCTCGGCTATCCCGCGTATTTTACTTACAGTCTGTTGAAGGGAATGTGGCGTAATTTACAGTGTAGCCCAAGAGGTTACGTGGGTCAAAACTGCTGGGACTCTCCGAGAGCTTCGATGCCGATCAATCTAAAGCCAGCGACGGTGACTGACGTCTGGCACATGACCAACGATCCATGTGCGATCAAACAAAATGAGACCAGGTGACGGCATTGTACTCCACACGTCGAACGTATGCTTCAGTTCCGAGCCATTCAAGTGGATCCAAAACTCAATTCATGGGCTGGTGGCTGAAGAGAGCAAAGCAACATTTATCAAGGGCCACGCAGTCACCTGGCGGATGGCATGCGGCAGATTGCTGGACGCTCGTTGCCAGATGAATACGATGATTGGCATTCATAACTTGACTCCCATCAAGTCGACCGTAACCTCCACAACAGTAAACTGCGATACTTCGCACGAGCAGAATCTATTTGCAACACAGGTTTGTGAAGAAATAGATCGGTGGATCGAGAGATTCCTCAGAAATCTTCCACGGGCTCCGTCGCCACCAGTCGTTTATGACCAGCGTCAGCATGAGGCACGCATCGAACAAGAAGGTTCTCGGTGTCCTCACCGCGTGCGGAAATGCGGCTCGTGCGTGAGCTTTGCCGCTGTAGTAGCGATCGACTGCATCTGGGCAGATTCCTACTCGACTCGCTTGCTTCGGTATTTTTTAGAAACGGAAAGATACAGCGCCCCACCAGCAACACTGCCGTGACATTTCAAGACAGCCACAATGCCACAACAGCCGGAGTTGGTTTTTTGTTCCTCGACTGACCATCGTCACATTGGTACTGGTCAAATAAGTCATTCTCATGTGCCGATCGAGTCTACGGGACCAGCACTGGCTGCTTGGCAGAGTGGCTACAGCGACATCTGGCAGCACCAACATGAAGAGGTTATTCTCGGACGATGTCGTCCTTCCGACGGACCGCCCAGCCGAGAAACAGAATGTAACCATCCGACCTGGAGGGGGTTACACTTTCTCTGCCCCAACTGCTAAGTACCGGTGTTCAGCAATGGCTTCGCCGGTAGTCAGCGGCTTTCAGCGTCGCGCTCGATCCGTTTGCTTGCCTGGAAACTGCTTGTTGAAGCGGAACGGTGGCCACGAGGCCGACTCGTAATGGTCCAAGCCGTCAACTGCTGAACGCCTTGGCTAGAGGACACCTCAGCGTGCTGACGCGCGTCTAGTTACATCAGAGACAGCCTCGTACAGTCAGTAGTCGCCGCGCCGCACCGCAGTGACGACAGCGCTCGCGTAATGGCTGAACTCACCATCGACAAAGACGCGCAGTGGACCACTGGACGCTGACGTACGGCGCTGGCCTTCAAACCACAAATGTACAGTCCGTAGAGTGTGTACCTTCACTTGATCGTTGCTCTCACGTAACGATCCGTCTCATCACAGGCAGAGGGATCTGTACCCAGCACGCCAGTGAACACGGTTGCAGTTGCAGTTGCGGTTCGCTCACTTCGTCAGTTCGGAGCGACAGGCTCAAGAGGGCCAGGACCAGCGCTGCAAAGCGTAATGCGGACCACTATGAGACGTTGTGGTTGAGCACGATTCCGTGTCCTTTCCGAGAAAACTCGACGTGCTTCCAGCACTGCAACTTGTCTTTGGCTCCAGTCGTCTTTGCTGAGTCGGGGACTAGAAGAAGTACAGTGTAGGTAGAGTTCCGAGCTCGTCGTCTTGCCTGACTCACGCTTCGATACGCATGATACGTACCAGCGTGATCTGCCTGCGCACAATGATACGCCGTCCTCCAGCAAGTGAGGCGACGTCTTGATTGAACGAGAGGTCTGAACAAAAGCTGCGAGTGTAACCCATGGGTTACGGTATCCGGTTAACTTCAAGGTGAAGCCATTTCGTCACACGTCGCAGATTTAATCAATTGCCCGATGCTGTTTGGGGGTTTGAGCGAAAGACTCACGTCGATAAATGCTCCATAGCCTACGGCACTGCGCTGCATAATGCACACAAGCAACCAACCAACGAATCCGTTGGCGTATCGTCCGTTGCGCCGCGTTGGCTTTTGGTAGTCGTGACTTGAAGGTATCTCAGTTCTTCGACTGACCTGGCTGTGGCTCGTGCTCCTCCCGCGCCTCCTCCACGTTGAAGTCGATTCCTTCGCAAGGAGTACCACAGTGAGCATCAACAGGAGCAGCTCCCGTCGACTAGCAATCGGTAATATTTCCGAGCCGCGTGTATCCCTCTCCTAACGAGCGTAACCCTCCGGACGAGAGACTCCCAGCGAGCACTTTGAGGCCGCTCCCGTCCATTTCCAGCCGCCTACACAGCCAAGCCATCATTTTCCATTGCAATTGTCGTGTACGCAAGTAAACGGAGCATGGTACGTGTATAATATACACGTATAAAGGGGTTTCCTATGCAAAATGCACTGACTTATGGTCTCACAACGTCGAGGAGCCTGCCCACTACTACCGAGCAGCTCGTCTATCTCTTGAGGTGGCTCACGTACTTGAGCGTGAGGTAGATGCAGATCTGGATCACGACCCAGAAGCCCACGAGACCGAAGAAGAAGCCGACCTTGGCCTCTGGGTGAAAGTTGTACTCCTTCTCGATCCAGTTGTCCACGCGCGTAGGCGTGCCGTTCACTGTGAACGTGCGGCAGGCGTTGTCGTCGTCCTTGCACTCGCCAAGCTGGCCGCCCACGAGTGCCGCGAGCGCGTAGTACGACGGCATGATGTACTGGATCCACTGGTAGAACGACTCCATCTGTGGGTTTGGCAGCAAGTAGCCGCCGAACAAGTTGAACAGACACGACAGCGCACCGACGGCGACGTTGGCGACCTTGGCATTCGGCGTGAGCACCGACATCCACTGACCGACGAACGTACAGGTCGACGTGTAGAAGTAAAACACCACGAGGAAGAACAGGAAGTTACTGAACTGGTCACTCCAGCCCACGAACCAGTACTCAACGGTCACGAAGAGGATGGTCACGACGATGAGGTACGGGATCTCGGCGAAGAACAGCGACAGACTGTACGGAAGCGGACCGTAGTAGTTCGACATACGCTCACGGTAGAACACAGCACGCTCCGCGCACGTGATCTCCAGCACGGTCATGAGGTTGATCACACCGATGAAGTCCATCGAGTTGTACATGAGACCGATGTGCGAGTTGATCTTCTTGATGCTGTTGTACTCGAGCTGGTAGAACGTCGTGCCGAACATGATCGCGAACAGTGGGAACAGGAAGATACGCATGAAGTTGTACTGCGGACTGCGCCAGTACGTGAGACGCTGCTTCTTGGTCAGTTCCTTGAGCTGGTTCATGAAACCCGTCGCGATCGAGTCAAACTTGAGCGTCGAGAATGGGATGAACGCAGGCGACGACTCGCAGAGCAACAGCGTGCGCTCGCGGTTCGACTTGTTCAGCGGGCTGTTCTTGTACTCCAGCGAGTAGTCCTTCACGTTACGGCCGATACCAGCGCCAATCACATCGAGCATGTACGTCGCAGGGTTGTACTGAGGACGGATCTCCTCGGTACCAGGGATCGACGCGAAGTACTCAAGCATGACCACCGAGTCCGTGCCCAAATCACCGAAGTAGGCCGTGAAGCCACCCATCTGCAGCAGCAGCAACGCGTCGAACAGCTCGAAGATGTTGATGCTCGGCTGGTGGATCGTGCACAGCACCGTACGACCAGTACGCGCGATCGCCTGGACACCACGCATCACGATCATCGCGGCACGCGCGTCAAGGCCACTAGTCGGCTCGTCCAGGAACAGAATGCTTGGGTTCGCCACGACCTCCACACCGATCGTCACACGCTTCTTCTGCTCCACCGACAGGTTCATGATGAGCTCACCGGAGATCGTCGTCAGCTCAAGCAGATCCAACGTCTCGTTGACAAGGTTCATGCGCTCCTCGTACGAGAAGTTTGGCGGCAGACGCAGGTTGGCCGAGAACACGAGCGCCTCGTAGATCGTCGCCGCCTCCGAGTGGATGTCCATTTGCTCACAGTAGGCGGTGATACGGCTGAAGTTGTCCGGGTTCTTCGGCTCGCCGTTGATGATGATGTCTCCGATGATACGGCCACCCGTCTTACGACCAGCAATCACATCCATGAGCGTGGTCTTACCAGCACCAGTCGCACCCATCAAGGCCGTCAGACGACCAGGCTCGAAGTGGGCCGTGATACCACGCAGAAGCTGGCGTTCTTCACCCGAAGGAAGCGTCACGAAGTATTCCAGGTCCTTGATACACAGGTTCGCAGGCGTGAAGGGCAAGCCTCCACCCTTGACTCGCGCAGCCGCGGCCTCGGTGCCCTTCATACCACCGCCAGGCGTCGTGACCTCAACGTACACGTGCTCGTCCTCATCGGCATCCGTCTTCGTGGCCTTGCCCGTCACGCCCAAGTGGCGTTCGTAGCGAATGTACTGAAGCGCGAGGGCGTTCAGCGACGTGAAGATGAAGTAGTACGCGATGAGCACGATGATGCCGAACCACATGTAGCCAAAACCCTGCTTGATCGAGAACGAGTCGAGCTTGGTCTTGGTCTCGTCGGCTGTGTAGCGGTCCGAGTGGAACTCCGAGAGCATCACACTACGCAGCGCCCAGGACAGCGGGTTGAACCAGTACATCCAGATCCAGTAGTCCGGAATGAGCTCAGCCAGGATGATGTTTCCGGAGAACAGCAAGTAGAAGCTGACCGAGATACCGGCAAGCGCCTGGCCGATGGTGATGCTGGGCGACACGGAGCTGAGCAGCGTCATGTACGCGCCGATGGCGTGCTGGAACGCCACCAGGATGAGCAGGTACACGAGGTACTTCTCAAACGACGGCGTGAGTCCACTCATGAAGTAGAAGAACGTGCCCATGATAAACGCCACAGCCAAGTTGACGGGCACTTGCACGATACTCTCGGCGATGGCGTAGGACGCCGTACGGAAGAAGTTGCGCGAGCGTTGCTTGTAGAACACCTGACGAAGCTGGAAAGAGATCGAGATCTGCTGCCACGCCTGGCGCTGGAACACGGCGATACTGAAGAACATCATGCGCAGGTAGTACGCCGGGTCACACTTGTAGTACAGCACACCGAGCACGAGGCCAACGACCAGTGCCTCGAAGAGCTTACCCCAGAGCAGCGGCTTGTCACGCAGCCAGATCGTCTTCTGACGGCTCAGCAGCAGCTTGGTACTGCTGAAAAAGTCGAGGCCGAACGGCGATTGCTCCTTGGTACGAGCCAGACTGGCCACAGACTTGGCCTTCTGGAAGTCCTCGGCCTTCTCAAAGTCGGCGTCGTTGAACGGACGGCTCAAGTGGTCGTGGGTCTTGCGGTAGATAGCCGACTGCGTGAAGAGATTGTTGAACTCCTCCGGCGTGATCGCCAGCTTGTTGATCTCGACCGTGCCATTGGCGTACTTGCGGCCACGTCCAGAGGTCACTTCGATCAGGAAATCCGCTGGATCCGTACGAGGTGGGCACGTGAAGCCACGCTCCTGGAAGTAGCTCAGGATCTCCGTACGGGGGCCGTGGTAGATCAGGTGGCCTTCGTTGATCATCAGGATGTCATCGAACAGCTCCACGACCTCTGGCGTTGGCTGCAGCAACGCCACGACAGCTGAGCCACCGAGCGTCTTGGTCCACGTGCGTAGCGACGTCACGATATCGTAGGTCGCGGCACTGTCAAGGCCCGTCGAGATCTCGTCACACAGGAACAGACTCTGACCACCAACGAGGATCTCACCGATGGTCACACGCTTGCGTTCGCCACCTGAGACACCACGCAGCAGCGCGTCACCGACCACAGTATCCGAGCAGTTCGACAAGCCCAGGATGTTGATCATGAGCTCGGTACGCAGTGATGCAATGTCACGCAGCTCCTCTGGCTGGTTCTCTGGCAGGCCGTTCATGCACATGTCGGCAAACTTGAAGGTCTCACGCACAGTGAGCGTGGCGATATGGTTGTCACGCTGGTCCACGAGACCGGCGACCTTGATGAGATCAATATCACTCGCGCGCAGACCGGAGTACGTGATGTCGCCACCGGCTTCACTCTTCTTGTTGCTCTTGAGCTTACCAGCTAGAGCCTTGAGGAACGTCGACTTGCCGGCGCCTGGGTTGGCCAGGATCAGCGTCATCGAGCCAGGCTTGATCACGCCGCTCATGGGCTGCAGCACCTGCTTGGTGGTCGTCGGCGGACGGTCCCACGGCGTGAACACCTTCTTCAGGTACGTGCCGACCGAGTACTGCGAGGCCTTTTCCTCGGCGATGGGGATCTGCACCTGGAACGACAGGTTCTCAAAGCGCACCTCCGGAGTCGGCAGCTTGAGGTTGATCTTGTGCGAGACGTGGTTGTACTTCTTGTAGAACCGCTCGAGACCACCGGAGAGCATGGTGTCGAGGTCATCGGCTCGGATGGTCGAGTAGTGGGACGTGAGGTCGTCGTCTTTGTGCGAGTACGGGTCCTGGATGCTCTTGAAGTTGAGCGACCTGTACACCGCGGGCACTTCGTCCTTGGTGAGCAAGCCGGTCTTGTCCATGGTGGAGTAGAGCGGAGCCGAGAGGAGGCGATGAGGAGGAGGAAGAGGGGGCTTGGTGACTGGTGTGTTTTCCGACGGAGGGCTGTGGGGGAGGCGGCGTCCGGCGTGGAAAATTGAAGAGTGAGGAAGCACAACTAGCAAACGTACTTGGTGAGGAGGGGAGAGCGGAGAGGTGGAGAGGTGGGGGCGGGGAGGGGAGAGGACGGAGAG
>JAADWY010000266.1:0-38048 GCA_023336355.1 Pythium dissotocum | reverse complement strand
GGGGGGGGGGGGGAGCATTCGCCAAGCCACCAGAGCGAAAGGATGCACGGGCAAACAGTGCGGATTCTAAGAATGTAAAGCGCTCCGGACACGCTGTCATATGAGACTATCATACCGTAAGCTCATTGTTTGAACTGTCTCGTCCTCGTAGTGAACGCTACATAGCACTGTTATCAGAGCAGTGGCTTCGCTGAAGCACGGTTAGGCGTTGCCCTTCGATTTCCCTTGGAGGTGGTTGCGTTTCCTTCTTGACGAAGAGGGAGTTGCCTTTCTCTTGGTGGTTGATGGCCCAAACATTTGGGATCTTTCGATAATTAGCAAATCTCAATGCAACTTGATCAGGTTTAACGACCTTGTGATTGGCTGAAAGTGCAACTTCGCGTTAACATTGGACGGAATCCTAGGATTACGGCCCATGCGATGCGATCCTCTCGTCGCGAGGAGACCGTGATGCCACCGCTTGATGGCTTCAAGGGTCAGCATTCCCACCGTGGCCGTCCACTCCACCCAAGAAGATCCTTCTGCGTCCTTCGTTCCTTCATTTCCAGATCGTCCACGATGTGGTCGAACAAGAAGGCCGAGTCCAAGGGGCTCTTCCCGGGCCGCGCAACCTTGGGGCCGCTGTTCCTCATGACGTCCACGCCCGTCGCCGCGATGCTCATCACGCACGTCTTCGTGAACCACGGGGGTTCGGTCAAGTCATTTCTCGCGTCTAATGACTCGCTGGACGAGATCTGGCCCAGTGCGTTTGACCCCACAGCCTGGAAGCTCATCGCCGGCTTCATGATCACGCAGCTCGTGCTCATGCGCGTGGTGCCTGGCAAGACCTCGTACGGACCGATCACACCAGGCGGCAACATACCCGTGTACACGGCCAACGGCTTCCAGTGCTTTGTGCTGTCGATCGCACTGTTCCTCACTGGAGCTTTCCAACTGGAGCTCTACAACGGCGGCATTGTCTTCGACTACTTGCCTCAGCTCATCTCGGCGTTGAACGTGTTCAGCTACGCGTTCTGCTTGCTGCTGTACATCAAAGGCGCGTTCCTGTGGGCCTCGTCGAGCGACCACGGCACGTCTGGTAACCCAGTGTTTGATTTCTACTGGGGTACGGAATTGTACCCTCGTGTGCTCGGTTGGGACGTCAAGCTCTTCACGAACTGCCGTGGTGGTATGATGTTCTGGGCCATCGGCATAATCTCGTACGCCTGCAAGCAGCGTGAGTTGTACGGATACATCAGCGACTCGATGGCTGTGAGCGTCGCACTGCAGCTCGTGTACGTCGCCAAGTTCTTCTGGTGGGAGTCTGGTTACATGCGCAGCATCGACATCATGCACGACCGTGCAGGGTACTACCTGTGCTGGGGCTGCCTCGTGTGGGTGCCGTCCGTGTACACGTCGCAGGCCATGTTCCTCGTCAAGAACCCGATCCAGTTGGGACTTCCAGTCGCTCTGTCGATGTTCGCTGCCGGTGTCTTCATGGGTACGTCTTGTGGATTTGCTTGTTGTCTTCTCAGCTTCATGACTAACTCGTGAGTGGTGTTTTTAGTGTGGTGTAACTACGCTGCGGACCGTCAACGTATGCTCTTTCGACAGTCGCAGGGCAAGTGCCTGATCTGGGGCAAGAAGCCAGAGTACATCGTCGCGAAGTACGTGACGGAGAAGGGCGAGACCAACACGAGTCTGCTGCTCACGTGTGGTTGGTGGGGAATCGCGCGTCACTTCCACTACGTGCCTGAGATCCTCGCGGCGTTCTTTTGGACGCTTCCGGCTTTGTTTTCAAGCCCAGCGCCGTACTTTTACGTTGTGTACTTGATCTTGCTGCTCACGGACCGCGCGTTCCGTGACGATGCGCGGTGCTCGCACAAGTACAAGCAGGACTGGCCAAAGTACTGTGAACGTGTGCCGTCGCTGATCTTGCCTGGCATTTTGTAACTTTCCAAGGCCTGAAGATGAAAGGATTACTTCGTTGGTTTACCTTAGAGTATACTTTGCTAAATAAACTACTTGATGGGTAGAGTCACGGGGTGTCGTTGCTCTTGTTCAGCGAAGCGTAGCTCTGCTGCTGGCTACCCACTCGACGAGTGGATGGTATTCGCGCAAGCGAACTCGAAGTAGAAATGGTCTAATGCCGATGAGCAGTGTACACCACGGGAGGACGAGCCCAAAACTCGAGAGGGCATAGTAGTAGGACACTCGACTCAGTGTGATCTCCTCGAGGAGCAAGGGAGCTGCAAGGAAGACCACGGGGATACCGAACACCAGCAACATAAAAAAATGCCTTCAATCACGGTCACTTGGACAGCCAGCGATAACACGTCAATAACTGTGACCATGCAAGTGCGGAAACTCGGGGAAACTCACCTCCGTCGCGCGGGCGTCTTTTGTCTGCATTCTTCAGCATCAGTGGCAGGCGAAGGGCCGTTGGCCAGGGGCTTGCATGCGACCGTGGCTGCATCTCACTTGGTCTGGACGCGCAGACACGGGGACGCGAAGCGAGTTGATGTGGTGTCTTTCCTTTCCTTTCCTCTCGGATTCCGTCAGTCAATCCTTTTGTCCAAAGATCATCATTATCCTATGTCGCCTTTCTCGCTGCGTGCGATATGATTGGTTGTTCGTCGTTGTTGAATGTATATTATTGGCTGAAATAAATTTCGAACCGAGAGAAGCCAGATTGTGGGCGACCGATACACAGCGAATTGTGACGGAGAATGCGTTTACACGGATACGACAGGTATCACAACGAGCACTGCGTCTTTGCTGCTGGTAGTACAGAGAACTACGACGCGAACGCTATCCAATTTACCATAGGATGGTGCGTGCGGAGAACAGCTCTGCAGGTCAGCGCTCCGTCCTCGGGAATCAGCGCGATCCACACATCGCGATTGATGATCAGTAGCGTGACGCAATACTTCGCGCCTTCCGCGAAGGTCAGCCACGGCTCTCTTATGTCGGCGCCAGAGCCCTCGCCGTAAGCCAACAGGACCACCAAAAAGAAGTAGCTGAACACCACGTCAATCGCCGCCTTGAGGTGGATAGCTGCTGAAAAAAAAACATGCACAATAGAACGCGTCAGTCTTCTTCCACAGTTGAGATCCTAGTGCGATGTACAGCGGAGGATGTACCTTGTCCATTGCGCCGCTAGTGCACGAGCGCAAGAGGGGATCGTAGAGACGTCGCCAAGACCATCGAGGCGCTTGCTGCGTTTTGTGGGAGGCGTCTCTGACTGGACTTGTACTTGATTTTCCTGACTGATTTGAAGATGATTGATCAAGCCATCACCCTGATGAGTCCCGCGGTCTGAGTCTGAGTTGTAGCTGAGAAAGGCAACGATCCCTCCGGGAACCCCAAGGAGCTTGCGAAGCCATCGACCTTAGCTGCTCTGATGATGATGAAGATGAAGTTCTATTGAGCGCAATTAATGTACCCAAATAGCTTTGGAGAGAATAGCCTTAGCTGCTCTACATCCACACCACCTCATTGTATTGATTTTTCATGATCTTGACTTGACTGGCGATGTTCTCGATCAACGGCTCATTCCTCGACTTCTTCGCGATGTCGATCGACTGGAGACTGATCGGTTTCTTCATGACTTCGTGCAGATACCGCACGACTGCCAGCTTGCCATGCTTCAGAACTGTGTCTGTAAAACGCTCAGACACTTCCACACCTCGCTTCTCGTGCATCCACTTTGCCACATCTGCATGATGAGCAAGAACAGCGGCCGTGTTGCCTCCATCGATCACCTTGTCTATATTGTCGTTCGGAGCGTCCATGCCTCGCGTCTCGTGGAGGAACTTGACGACTTTCACATGGCGAGCCTTTGCCGCACGAATGAGTGCTTTGCTCGGACAGCCTTCCGTGCGGTGCTCGTGTAGGAACTGGACAATGTGGAGATGACCCCACAGCGCAGCGCCATCCATAGCTTGGGTCGTACATCCTTCTGTGCGGTTTTCATGCAGGAATTGGACCACATCCAAGTGGCCTCTTGAAGCTGCGAGGTCCATGCCGCTCGTCGAACACCCCGTTGGCGAATGCTTGTGAAGATAATGGATGACGTCCCACTTGGCTTCGCGCAACGCTGCGTCCATCACTTAAGCCGTTAGCCCCGCAGGGCGGAGCGCAATCAACTCACACAGAAGCTCCAACTTGCCGTGTGCTGCCGCGATCTCTAGACACTGAGACTTCTTGTCTCGACAGGCGTCTGGCCGATTCACTATCAGCCACTGTGCTAGCTCGTCGTGGTCGTGTGCGATCGCCCGCACGAGAATCTCTCCATCCCAAGGCGAGGGCGCATTCTCTTCGCTTGTGTAGAGCCACTGGACCACATCGAGACGACCGCACGTGACAGCGTACTTGGGGAGGTCGCGGATCCTCACGTCCGCGTGTCCTTGCAGCACAGGCCATTGGCGCGTACGGCAGACCAATTGGACAGCAGCCAAGTCGCCAAACCGCATCGCACTGGCCCAGAACTTGCCAGCGCAGTGCAGCAATCCGTCCAGAACGGAGATTTCCATGTCCTTCATGCCGCTCATTGGAAGCTGGAGACCACTGCCATCGTAGACCGTCACGAGCTCGTGGATGAGCAGCGGAACACCAGTTTGGAACTGCATGATGAGCCGCAGCAGCGCGCGGTTCGTGAGCGCCGTGAGCGCCGCAGAGGAAGGCGGCGGCTGCGCGAGAGCACACTCAGTACGCTTCTTCTTGTGGGTAGCAGGCGTGGGCAATGAGACGGAGGTGGCGTTCATGTTGCACTGGAATGCGTCCAGACTGAAGGAAAGGCTCGGTCCGGAAATGAAGAGATCAGTTTGATGCAGGCGATGTTACTTCTGTGTTACTGCTACTTCAGAGAATGAGTTCCACAGATGGCTACATCTGTGACGTGCGCAACCTCCTCTATGTCTTGCATGAGCCTTAGATATGTGGAAACGGAGGACATTGCGTGCTCATTTCTTTCACAACGCTTCATCTTAATGGCTCGTAGCAAAACGAAGTATCTTGTGATACCGAGACGCTGGTCTTTGGCTTGAAGAGACACTCAGGAAGTCGGCTCGACACGTATGCGACCATTTCTTTGCTTCTCGTTTTCTCTAAGGCGTCGGCGGATCCCTCGTCAAAAGGCATGTTTGCGACTTCATGAAGATATTGGACGACTTCTAGCCTGCCTCGTCTTATCGCATCGTTCAGGAGCTTGAGGGATACTTTCATTCCGCGCTTCTCACGCAGGAATTTAACCATTTCGACGTGGCCGTTTTGAGCCGCAGCTACCATCGCATGCGCCGTGCAGCCTTCCAAACGGTTCTCATGCAGGTAGCGGACGACATCTAGATGTCCAGAGCTGGCAGCCATGTCCATGGTGATGACGTTAAAGCCTTCCGTGCGGTTCTCGTGGAGAAACTGAACGACGTCACGTTGGCCGCCCATCGCAAAGTACACCATCGCATTCTTCGTGCATCCTTCCGTGCGATTCTCGTGGAGAAACTTGACGACTGATAGGTGGCCGTGAGAAGCCGCAAAGTCCATGGCGTTGACGGTACATCCTTCCGAGCGTCTCTCATGCAGGAACCGAACCATGTCAGGATGGCCTTTCGATGCAGCTTTGTCCATCGCGTCCTTTGTGCAGCCTTCCTTACGGTTCTCATGAAGGAACTGGACAACATGGAGGTGGCCATTTTCAGCAGCTCCATCCATCGCCTTGGTCGTGCAGCCTTCGCTACGATTGCCGTGAAGGAACTGGACGAGTGGAAGGTCTCCACGAGTCGCTGCCTTGTCCATGGCGACTACCGTGCAGCCTTTCGCGCGGTGTTGGTGGAGGTACTCGACGACATCGAGATGACCGTTCTGTGCGGCGAGATCCATGGCTCGATGCGTACAGCCTTCACGTCGATTCTCGTGCAAGAACTTGACGATATCCAGTTGTCCTTGACTTGCGGCTTCGTTCATATTGCTGGACGACCACTTGGAGTGTGGATTCTCGTGGAGGAAGTGGATCGTTTCCCAATCACTCTGAGCCAACGCCTGTGCCGTGACGAGGTGTGGGAACTGGTCTGGATAGAACGCGAGCATTTGTCGCAGCAACGCGAACTCGCCAAGCGTCGCAGCAATCACCAAGCAGTCCTGGAGCTTGGTCGTACAGGCATCTTGTCGATTTGTTACCAGCCAGCGAGCCACATCAAACTTGGAGCAACGGAGAGTCTCATACAGAATCAATCCATCCCACGGCGCAGGTTCGACGCTGTTAACCGTGTGGAGCCATTGTAGCACATCCAGCCGCCCACAATTCGCGGCGTACTTGGGTAAGTTCTCCATGCTCATCTTCTGCTCGTTTTCAAGCCATTCTGGATGCTTGCGCATGCGGCAGAGTAGCTGAACGCTCGCCAAGTCACCACAGAAAAGCGCACTCGCCCAGAAATGACCCATGTGAGTCACGAATGCGTTGTGCTTCTTGATTTCTGGATACTGAGCATCAAAAACTTCCACGAGCCCACGGATTAACAGCGGAACGCCGCGTTGGAACTAAGTGATGAGCACCAAAAGACTGCGGTCGGTGATGGCTTTTAAAGCACTAGAGGAAGAAGACGACGGAGGAATGGATTGGAATTCCATAGTGGTGGATTGTTGTGTTGTCTCGAACGTCGATAATCTTGGAATGAACTGCGAGAGGCAGAGAAGACGTTCCTCATCCATGAAATGACTTCTTCCAGTGCTCCACATAGGACTACGGACAGCCACACATTAATGCTTCAGTTTCACAGCAATGGCTTCAGTTTCAGCACGACTCTTGGCGTGAGTTCTCAACATGGCTACATCTGTGACGCGCGCAACCTACGATGTTGCCTCAAGCTTACGGCTTTCATGCCTAGTAGTCGCTGTCCATGAAACAGAATACTGAGTGCGGAGGTACGTCGGCCTTGCTCTCTGGTTCTTTTCGTAGACGGCTCAACACGTATTCGGCCAGTTCAGGCCTCCTCGTTCTCTTCGCGGCAGCGACTGAAGTCTCTTCACTGAATGGCACGCCCATGACTTCATGGATGTACTGTAGAACCGCCAACTTCCCGCTGTAGATCAGGCCGTGTAGGAGGTCCTGAGAAGCGACGACATCTCTTTCTTCGTGTAGGAACTTGATCACTTCGACGTTGCCTCCACCAGCTGCACAGCGCATGGCTTCCTCGACATTACATTCTGAGCGGTTTCCTGCGAGGAACTTGACGACATCCAAATGCCCATACTGAGCAGCCCACTGCATTGCTCTGTCGGTGCAGCCTTCCGTGCGGTGTTCATGGAGGAACTGAACGACGTGGAGATGACCTCGAGACGCAGCATAGTCCATCGCGTACGGCGTGCAGCCTTCCGTTCGATTCTCGTGGAGGAACTGGATCACTGGAAGATGGCCTTCTTTTGCAGCGAGGTCCATGGCTCTCGTCGTACAACCTTCGGTGCGATTCTCATGGAGGAACTTGACAACGTCGATGTGTCCGTATCTGGCAGCTGTGTCCATCGTGTCCGCAGTACAGCCTTCCGTGCGATACTCGTGCAGGAACTTGACGACTTCGAGGTGTCCATACCTTGCTGCCTTGTTCATCGCGAACACTGTACAACCCTCGGTGCGATTTTCATGGAGAAACTTCACAACGTGGAGATGGCCGTGCTTGCCGGCTCGGTTCATGGCTATGTACGAGCAGCCTTCTGTGCGATTCTCGTGGAGGAACTGGACGAGCGGTAGGTTACCACGAGAAGCCGCCTTGTCCATAGCGTATTCTGAACAGCCTTCTGTGCGGTGCTCGTGCAAGAACCGCACAACGTCGAGATGACCACTACGGGCAGCCTGTTCCATGGCGCTGACTGTGCAGCCTTCCGTACGGTTCTCGTGCAGATACTTGACGATTTCGAGATGTCCGTTTCGTGCTGCGCCGTCCATCGCCTTGGTCGTGCAATCTCCTAGACGGTTGTCATGAAGGAAGCGAACGATCTCCAGGTCGCCCGCCGTCGCTGCGTTGTCCATCACCCGCGTCGAGCATCTTGCATCCGTGTTTGCCTGGAGGAAGCTGATCATCTCCCAATCACGCTGCTCGAACGCCTTGTCCATTGCGACGGATCCGCACGGCTGACGACGGAGCGCGAGCAGCTCACGAAGCAATGCGAAGTCATGACGGCGAACGGCTAGGGCTGTACTACTGGTGACGTCCGCGGTGATGCATTCGTCTGGGCGATTGGCCATGAGCCACCGGGCCCCCTCGTAACGACTGTGATATATCGCCTTGATCAGAAGATTTTGTCCCCACGGCGCAGGCACGATGCCGGGGTTCTTGTGGAGCCACTGGAGCACGTCGATGCGTCCACACAGCACGGCGAACTCGGGTAGGTTCTTCATATTCATCTTGTTGTCGTTGTTGAGCCACTCAGGCCACTGGCGCATACCCCACAGCAACTGCACGGACGCCAAGTCTCCGAACAGCAGTGCGCTCGCCCAGAAATGGCCCACTTTGTGGATGAAAAAGGCGTTTTCTTGCTTGATTTCGAAATACTTTGCATCGAAAAGCTTCACGACGTCGAGGATTGGACGCGGCACGCCGTGTTGGAACCGCGTGATTTGCGACAGCAGCGCAGGGTCCGTCAGCACAGCGAAGGCACTGGAGTATGGAGAAGCTGGAGCGAGAGAGGCGTCCATGGATGAGGAACTGCTGCTGGATCACGCGTGCGATTGGGAAGTGGCTGAGTGGGGAAGAGTCTCTGTTGTGATCAGAAAGCGACGCTTACGTTTCTAATGGCGTTTCTAAATAAATCAGCACCATCACTCATGCCTATCTCAGAAAATCCAGTTGAGTGGGTGGATCTCTCTCATAGTCTCCGAATAAACAATCGGAGCTCTTCATTCTTGCAATTGCGCTCTTCAAACAACCGACAGCACCATGCCCTCACCTTCATCACCAGCATGCAAGAAGCAACGCACAGACCATCACACTACTATCAACCAGTCGTCGCCTTTCTCCGCCGCGTTGGCTGTACTCACGAGTCGCGCGTTGCTGCCGCTCATCACGCAGTTCCAAAACGGTGCCCCGCTTCTTCTCCGTGATCCTATCAGAGAATATGAGGCGATGGATGTCGACGAATTCCCGATGACACGGTCCGAAATGGATTCCAGTATGCGAGGAGTCGGTCGGTTCTGGGGAGCCGCCATACGTTGTGGGGACTTGGCCGCTGTCCAGTTGGTCAGCCGCCTGCAAGCCGGACAATACCAGCGAAACGACGTTAAAATCAAGGACTTGCTCGAGTTTGCGGTGGCATGTGGTCGACTGGATGTGATCCAGTGGCTCCACACAACCGAAGAGCTCGCACCTTCGCACATGTGGAACAGAGAATTGCTTGCCAACGCCGTGAGTTCCGGCGATGACGAGTTGGCGAGGTGGCTGCTTGCGAATCGTCCACAGGCGTGTTGGAGGGACTTTTCCAGAAGCCTTCAGACAGCCGCAAGGCATGGTAGCTTGTCGCTGTTGCAAGAGCTCATCGCGTTTCGCCCCGAGGAACTGACGTCTCAGGTGATGGATGCGGCGTTGTCTGGATCTCCGATGGAGGTCGTCCACTATCTGCACGAGCATTCATCTGTTGGATGCACGAAGGACGCCATGGACACTGCAGCCTCCAATGGGCGTCTGGACGTGGTTCAGTTCCTCCATGAGCGCCGCACGGAAGGCTGTACGCACAAGGCAATGGATCTGGCCGCCGCGCGTGGCCATCTCCCCGTCGTCCAGTTTTTTCATGAAAACCGCACGGAAGGTTGCACGACCGCTGCAATGGACAAGGCCGCGAAGCGAGGGGACCTGGCTATCGTCCAGTTTCTTCACGAAAACCGTACGGAAGGCTGCACTACCAAGGCGATGGACAAGGCTGCCAAGTTTGGGCATCTCGAGGTTGTCAAGTTTCTCCATCACAACCGGCCGGAGGGATGTACGTCCAACGCCATGGACGACGCCGTCACGAATGGCCATCTTCCAGTCGTCCAGTTCCTCCTTGTACACAGTACTAAACGGGGCGGAAAGCATCCGATGGATGTGGCTGCGGAGCGAGGGGATCTCCAGATCGTCCAGTTCCTCCATGAATCCGGATCGGAACGCTGCTCGACGGACGCGATGGACATGGCCGCGGTCAATGGTCACTTCGATGTTGTTCAGTTTCTCCATGAAAACCGAACCGAAGGTTGCACGACGATTGCGATGGACAGCGCGGCAAGGAAAGGGCGTCTGGATATCGTCAAGTTCCTCCACGAGAATCGTATGGAAGGTTGTACGACGAGCGCGATGGATGGAGCGGCAGCCGAAGGCCACGTTAACATCGTTCAGTTTCTCCATGAAAATCGCACCGAAGGTTGTACGGCGTGGGCTATCGACGGCGCGGCTAGCAAGGGGTGGCTGGATATCATCCAGTTCCTGCATGCAAACTATACATCGGGATGTACTACGGAAGCTATTGATGGCGCAGCGAGCCGCGGTCGCTTGGATACGATCAAGTTTCTTCATGAGAACTACAGCGCTGGCTGTACGGAGCACGCGTTGACTTCTGCAGCCAGAGCGGGATACGTTGAGGTGGTCAAGTTCATCCATGAGACGTTCGATGTTGCTGCGCCAACGTGGCTTTTGACGGCAGTGCTCAGGCGCAGTCATTTGGAGGTGGTCCAGTATCTCCACGACGTGATGCACCAGCCATTCTCTTGGGACTCCGTTGGCATCGCGCAGTGGACGAACAACGAAAAATTGCTCGAGTACGTGGAGAGATGCGCGACAGAAGAAGGAGTGAGCGGGAGATGGTGTGAGGACGATGAGCCAGGCTACGCACACAACGATATGGGTGCGATATAAACATTTGATCGCACAATACAGTAGAGTGAGTGGCCGTGTGAAATGTGTCGTCTTGCCCCTTTCTCGCTAGAAATTCTACCCAATTATTCAAGCGCTGTCCAAGCTCGAGACCCACTAAGGAACTGGGATAAGAAGGCGGCTGGACGATTGCTTATATTTCGTGACGTCACGGACTGGGAGACTATCGATGGCCGTCCAAGAACGCCTACACACTACACGACGAGCTTCTCGGAGGACCCCCTCAGTCGTTGGTGCAGGGCGACGGCACCGTTATGAGTGTCGCTTGGTTATCACATGGATTGGAGTGGCTTACTGGCGAATGCATCAGTTCTGATCTGTTGATGCGCTTGAATGGCTTGTTTCGTGGATCCTCGTCCGTCCGGAAAGACCACGATGAAAATGGTGCCGTCATCGTACTGCATCACATTCGGGTCCAGGGCCCGGTAGCTGCTCTTGACAAACGCAGTTCACGCGCTCTCAGAAGCTTCGCAGACGGGAAGCTTGAATCCTTTCTCGACTTCACTCGCTGATGGGATCCGGCCCAGCGCATGGATCGCGCGGTTGATCTGGTTGACCAGCAAGGCCTCGAGGGTGTCTATGTCCAGCGCGACGGACGGCGGCAGTGGCGACGAGCTAGCGGTTTGGATAGAGTACATTGCTATAGCAGAGATCAGCTTCTGATGGCGTGGTGTTGATCCAAAACGAAATGAAGAAGACTAATGAGTGGACTCGCTTTGAGGGGAGCCGACAACCATAACCAATTCACTGCACACACGTCGCAGATGTAGCCATGTGAATCTGATGAAGGTCTCAGATATCTGATCCTTGTCGTTTCTAATGGCATTTCTAAGGGCACCAACGCAAGTCCCACTTGGAGACTGACGCCACCAGATGCAGCACTCGCATTCCCCCATATCTCTCCTGCCAGGTGCGCTTCCCCCCTCCGCCGTCTTCAGTCCAGAAGCACAAGAACATGGAGGAGTTTACGCCGCAAGCTGTGGCATCCAGTGTCGTAGCAGTGTTCACGGACAGCGCGCTGCTGTCCGCCGTCACGCAGTTCCAACGTGGCGTCCCGCTTGTGATCCTGGAGCTCACGAAGCTCTTCGACGCTGAGTTCCCTGTGATCTACGAGCGCCGCAAGTTCTACATCAACAAGATCGGTCGCTACTGGGGAAGCGTGCTGTTGTACGGTGACTTGGCAGCCGTCCAGTTGCTCTGGCGCCTGCGCAACCGACGCGATTTGGCCAGTGACAAGTCTAACATGACCATGCCGGATCTACCTCAGTACGCCGCGTTGTGTGGACGACTCGATGTGCTCAAGTGGCTCTATGCGAAGAGAGATACCGAGTCTACGTCATCAAGATGGTACATTCTGGACGAAGCTCTTCGTCTTCCAGATGCAGAGATGGCGTTGTGGGTCCTCGCGACGTTCGACAACTCCTACAAGGCCATGGTCTACAGTCGTGCAGCCATCGACGCGTGTCTTCGCAGCACGACCCTCCTTCACGAGCTGGTCGTAAGGCGTCCAGACGCAATCCCATCCGTCTTGGTCAACACGATACTGGAGAAGCGCAATTGGGAAGCGATTCACTTACTCCACGAGCACTCGCCAGTGAAATGGTCACGCACCGCCATGAACTACGCCGCCGAGATAGGCCATTTGGACGTCTTCCAGTTTCTCCACAAGAACGGAACGGAAGGCTGTACGACGGATGCGATGGACCGCGCTGCTGCCAATGGCCATCTCGAAATGGTCAAGTATCTGCACCAAAACCGAACGGAAGGCTGCACGACGAAAGCGATGGACCACGCCGCGGGACACGGCCATTTGGACATCGTACAGTTCCTCCACGAAAACCGAACGGAAGGCTGTACGGAAATGGCTATGGAGGAAGCAGCACTGTACGGGAGGCTCGCGATGGTCCGGTATCTCCACGAAAATCGTGTTGAAGGCTGGGGATTAAGCGACGCAATGGACTACGCGGCGGCCTTCGGACACCTGGATGTTGTCCAGTTCCTGCATGAAAACCGGACGGAAGGCTGTACGACCTATGCGATGCACAATGCTGCTAAGCTCGGACACCTGGAAGTTGTTCGCTACCTCCATGAACACCGCACGGAGGGCTGCACGCCCTTCACTCTGGACCAGACGGCTAGTAATGGCCATCTCGAAGTCGTCCGTTATCTTCACGAGAAACGAGCTGATGGCTGCTCGACTGACGCTATGGACTTGGCTGCCAAGCACGGATATCTCGACGTTGTGAAGTTCCTCCACGATAACCGACTGGAAGGATGTACAGCGGCGGCGATGGACGACGCTGCGACGTCCGGTCACGTGGACGTGGTCAAGTTCCTCCACGAACAGTGTGGGATGGAAGCACCCGACACTCTCATGAACGCTGTGCTGCGGAAAGGCCACCTCTCTGTCGTCCAGTATCTTCACGAAACGATGACGAAGCCGTTCGATTCGATGAGTGGAGAGATCTTCGCAAAGTGTGGTAACGAGGAACTTGTCGAGTACGTCACCAGTCGCCTTCCAGAAGAACTTGTATTTCCTCGTGAACGCGTCCAGCCGGCATCGGCTCCAGTGTTTTGCTTCGACGAAGGTGCAGACTACTAAAGAAGACACTGAAAACATGAAAACACATACCCACGACTAGAGGATTGTCACCTGAGCCATCTCTTATCTATTGCTCGATCCTACCAATTAAATTCACCTGGACAAACCGCTGGATGGCCTGGCTCTTCGTGCTCACACCATCTTGCAATCACTCCTTCTTCTGCCACGCATATCTCCACGTACTCGAGCAGTTCTCTATCCTCCATCCATCGTGCGATATCAACGGAGTTCCCATAGAATGGCTGGTGCATCACCTAATGGAGATACTTCACGACCTTGAGTTTACCATGCCTGATCACGCTGGTCAAAAGCCAAGCAGGCGCGGCAATATCGAATCTCTCGTGGACAAACTTGACCACGTCAGCGTGTCCCGCTTTGGCTGCGGAAGTCAACGCCAGCTCCGTACAGCTCGCGTTGCAGTGCTCGTGAAGATACTTGATAATATCTAGTCGTCCATCGACTGCCGCTCCATCGATTGCCTCCGTCGTGCACCCCTCCGTGCGTTTCTCGTGGAGATACTGGACGATATCTAAGCGTCCCTTAACTGCCGCGCCGTCATGGCCCGCGTCGAACACCCTTCAGTGCAATTCTCCTGGAAAAACTGGACGATATCAAAGTGGCCGTTAGCTGCGGCCTTGTCCATCGCGTCCGTCGAGCAGCGTTCCGATCCAGTCTCGTGGAGCAACTGGACGATCTCGAAATGGCCGCGTTCCGCTGCCAGATCCATCAGGTGTGTAATGCCTCGCTCAGTACGATGTGTTGGAGGAACTGGACGACGGGAAGATGGCCGCGCGCGGCGGCCAGATCCATTGCCTTGTGCGTACAGCCTTCTCTGCGCTGCTCATGGAGGAACTGGACCACATCCAGACGGCCATTAGACGCTGCACTGTCCATAGCGTCCTTCGTGCATCCCACAGACGAATGCTCGTGGAGATAGCGGATAACTTCCATAGGAGATCCAGCCAACGCCGCGTCCATCACTTGTGGCGTCAGTTTCTCCGGGTTGAACGCGATGAGCTCTTGTAGCAGTCGTACATTTCCGTATCTCGCGGTCGCCCTCAGACATCCAGAAAAGTCCTTCTGACAAGCCTGTGGGCGGTTCACCAGCAGCCACCACGCCAACTCGTCGTGCTCGAAAATGACGGCATTGGCTAGCAATTCCCCGTTCCACATGTGCGAAGGCGCGAGCTTTTCATTGGTGTGGAGCCACTGGATCGCATTCAGTCGGCCACACAGCGCAGCAAACTCGGGCAGGTTTTGGATCCTGATGTCCTCTCGTTTGCATCTCCCCTTCTCCAGGCGGCTCACGATTTGGACGGCGGCCAAGTCCCCACGACGCATGGCAGCTCCCCAGAACCGACCGACTCCTCGCGTCGTGGCATCGAGGAGATACTGTGGATATGGTGTCCACAGGGGGTTGTCCACAGTCATGGTCTCATATTCTCTGATGGGATCACGAAGGAGAAGCGGGACGCCGTCCTGGAACTGCGTGATGAGCGGCAGCAACACGCGACTGGTGAGCACCGCCAACGAGGCGGAGGACGGCGGTGACTGGCTGGTGGTGGTGTGGTGGTCTGTTGTGCGTTATTTCTTGCATGGTCGTGATGGAGGTGAGTCCATGGTGCTGTCTGTGTCTGTTGTTGAAGACCACAATTGCAACAATCCAAAGTCTCAGATTCAACCCAACTGGGATCCACCCACTCAACTGGATTCTGAGAGATTTGCACCAGTTACTTCACATTGCTGCTACTTCGCGAGACTGAGATGGCTACAGCTGCGACGTGTGAAAAATCCACAGTCTCGCGAATTTACATCCAACTTACCACGCCAATACTGCAGCACCACGGGCACATGCCACGAAAGGAGTAAGTTGCCAGCATGGGGTCAACTTCTCCGTGGCTCCGTGTGACTGGTACTATGCGGATGCGATGAGCTACATACTCGACTAGCTCAGTGTTCTTGGTCCACTTGGCGATCACGATGGAGTCTCCGTAGAATGGCTGACCCAAATCTTCATGTAGGTACCTCACGACTTCCAGCTTGCCTTCACGAAGGGCGCTTGAGAGAAGCCACTTGGGTACAGGCATACCGCGAGTCTCATGAAGGAACTTGACCACGGCGACATGTCCCTCTTTGACGGCTACCGTCAACGCTCGCTTAGAACAGCCTTCGTACCGGTTCGTATGGAGATACTCGACGATTTGCAAATGACCAGCCCCTGCCGCACCGTCCATTGATGCTGTAGAACATCCTTCCGGTCGGTTCTCGTGAAGAAACGCAACGATCTCAAGGTGGCCTTGCTGGGCAGCGCAGTCCATTGCCTTGATTGTGCAGCCTTCTCTCCGGTTGAAGTGGAGAAACTGCACCATTCGTAGATCGCCTCGGCCGGCAGCCTTGTCCATTGCCTTTGTCGTACAGCCTTCCGCTCGGTTCTGATGTAGATACTGAACGACTACAAAATGGCCGTTGCTCGCGGCTTCATCCATGGCTTCGGTCGTACAGCCTTCCACGCGGCTCTCGTGGAGGAACTGAACAATATCGAGGTGGCCTCGAGCGGCAGCGTGATCCATGGCATTGGTCGAACAACCCTCAATCCGATACTGGTGGAGGAACTGCACGAGCTGCAAGTTCCCACTGGCGGCAGCGAAGTCGATCGCTTCATACGTGCATCCGACGGGGGAATGCTGGTGTAGATAGTACACGACTTCCTCATGGCCTCCACGAGCTGCAGCGTCCATGGTTTGAGTTCTGAGACCGTTGGTGCCGAACTCCATCAACTCACACATCAGAGCCAAGTTGCCGTGGCCTGCTGCAGCTTCCAACGCCCTCGTCGTGTCCCCACTGCACGCGTCAGGCCAGTTCGTGAGCAGCCACCACGCAACATTGAACTGCTGGTGCTGCACTGCCTTTGACAGTATCCTGTGACCCCATTGCGGAGGCTTGAGTGTCTTCAATACATCGAGGCGACCACACGCAGCAGCAAATTCTGGTAAACTCTCGAGCGCCATGGCTCGCTCAAAGCGGAGCTCCGGCCACTTCTCCATGCGGCAGACCAATTGGACGGCAGCCAGGTCGCCAGAGCGCATCGCACTCGCGTAGTAGCGACCGGCTTGATGCGTGTACGTGTCCACTTCACTCATCATGCGGTCGCGTCCGTCGAGTGGAGGGCCCTTCATCGTGTCGTAGACTTGTGTGAGCTCATGCAGGAGGATGCGGATGCCTCTCTGGAACTGGGATACTTGCTTCACCAGCGCATGACTCGTGAGCACGGCGAAGGCAGCGGAAAAAGGCGGCAGACTGCTATTAGATGCGAGGCTTGTACACGGTCTCTTGTGTGGAGGCGCGGGCGACGGCGAATCCATGACGTCAATGATCCTCGATCGCCTGAAATGTTTTCAGTGAAAACGAAGAGATATCGTTGGGAAAGTGAGACCAAGAGAGTTGCGTGGGTTACTTCACAATGCTGTTACTTCACGGAATGTTGCCCGATCCTGGTGATGGGTACACTTGGGAAGGAGTGATGATCAAATCGAGATCCTTGAGAAAGGCAACAGTCCCTGTTTTCGGTGCTGTCATATTCACCTCTGAATGCATCAAAGTAACCTAATAGTAATGCGAAAAACTTCTGGTAACCATTTTGGACGGATTCTCCAAGTTCAGTAACTAATTAGTATTTGCCCCGTTTTAGCAGCTTGCGGAGATCATCGGGAAGCTCGTCGTCAACTCTTCGTGGACTGTGTCCCTTTGCAACAGGTACTTCTTGGATCCGTCGCTTGATGTACTCAACTACTTCGAGATTCCTGAACGTGTTCGCGATGGTGACGGAGTCACCGTAGAATGGCTGGCCCATGACGTCATGGAGGTATTGCACGAGTTCTAGGTTCCTGTTTGAAAGGACTTCGGTGAGGAGCCATTCAGGTGGAGCTATGTTGAAAGTCTCATGGAGGAACTGGACGACGTCAACATGGCCTGCTTTCGCCGCGGACGTCACCACTCGCCACGTGCAGCCTTCGGATCGGTTCTCGTGGAGATACTGGATGATACGTAAATGGCCGCGTTTTGCTGCGCCATCCATAGCTTTTGTCGTGCACCCTTCGGATCAATTCTCATGGAGGAACTGAACGATCTCCAAGTGGCCATGCGCGGCAGCCTTGTTCATCGCTCTAGTGGTATTCAAAGTCTCTCCCGCCAGTTGGTCATGGGCAAATCTTACGATGGAGAGATGTCCACTGGAAGCGGCGCCAATCAACGCGGAGGCCATACCGCCTTCTGTGCGATTCGCGTGTAGGAACTGAACCACTGGCAGATGACCTCCTTGGGCGGCATCGTGCATCGCAACACACGTGCAGCCTTCGTGGCGGTTGTCGTGAAGGAACTGGACCACTTCCAGATGGCCATTTCGAGCAGCGAGGTCCATTGCCTTCGCCGTGCAGCCCTCCGTTCGCTGCTCGTGTAGGAACTTGACAACCACCACGCTGCCTTTTCCTGCCGCAGAATCCATCGCATCCTTCGTGCATCCGACAGGCGAGTTCTCATGGAGATACTGAACAACGTCCAGTTGGGCTTCACCCGCTGCCGCAACCATGGCTTGTGGCGTCCACGCCTCTGTGAAAACCCCGATGATCTCACGCAGAATTGGCAAGTTCCCAAGCTTGGCCGCATCTTGGACGGCTTGAGGGGCGCCCTTGCGACACAAATCCGGGTGGTTGGCCAGCAGCCAGGTCGCCACGTGATCATGCTGATGCTGAACGGCCTTGGACAGTATCTCTGGACTATTGTGTGGCTTGAGCTTCCCGTTTGCGTGGAGCCACTGGATCACATCCAGACGCCCGCAGACCGCAGCGAACTCTGATTTATTCGTGATTCTGAGTGGTACACGCAACCCGGCGCAGCGCTGCTTTTTCGTACGGTAGACCAACTGCACGGCAGCGAGATCGCCACAGCGCATGGCACTCGCCCAGAAGCGACCAACGCGGTGGGTGTATCCATCAGCGCTTCTAATCGTGCGAGTCTCGCGGTTATACTTGATAGTGAGCTCGCGGACCAGCACGGGGAAGCCTCTCTGGAACTGCGTTACTTGGAGTAGAAATGTGCGACTGGTGGGAACCGCAAACGCGGCTGAAGCAAGCGATGGCGATGACGATGATGTGCTCGTAGCTGAAGCCGTCAGCAGGCTCGGGGACATTGGTGGTGAGGGCGTTTGCATGGTAGGGCAGTGGACTGAAAAATCGTATTTCTCAAAATCGCTCGACTTGGCGGGAGGCAAATAACTAATCTCGATATCTATCTTGGTTGAGTAGATGAAAAAATTGATTGAAAGACCAGATCAATTTCATACGTACTAAATTGTGTTCATGGTCCTGGTTCGCCTTTTGTTGACTACGTCCAGCCATCTCGACGACACACATCTTAGAAGAGCTCACAAACGAGGAGTTGCTTTGACTCGTCAGGAGGAGGAATGTCCTTCCTCACGAGCGCCACGACTGATTGATTCCACAAGTCCATGTTGGATTTGAGGAAGATCAGGTTCTCGAACATCTGAGGGCTCATCCGTCCCCTACGTTGGTCTGTCAGGATGAGCTTCGCCTGGCTGAAAAGCCGCTCAACACTGGCAGTGGAAACAGGGATGAAGTTGAGATCAACATACACACGGCCGCTTTCTCTTTTTCAGCATCTAGAGCACGCTCCTTCAGAGACGCGGCATACTTCTTTCGCCGCTTGAATGGCCTCGGGTTCGATGGCTCCACCTCATGCTTCTCCAACGGCTCCAATGCCGCCTCTTCTTCCTCAGTGAGGCTATGGACCTGTCCACTCGACACCTTCAGCAGCGCTTCTCCGAACACTCGGTCTTGTACGATGTACTGCTTCTCGGCGTCGACACCCAGGTACGACCGCAGCTCTGGGTGGTCAGCGCACGCGATGGCGATGTACTTGGTGGCCTCAACATAGCTGAGGCCCTTTGTCTGCAGCATGTCATTCAGCTTGCAGTAGTTCTTGAAGCGGCGACACATCTCGACAAGGTGAAGACGGCTCTCGCGCACAGGCGTGAGACCGCACACCTCTGGAATCTTGCGGCATGCGTCCTCAATCGCCAGGTATCGCTCGAGCATGTAGAACGTAGAACACCAGCGCGTCAAGCTCTGAACCTTCGTCGCGTAGAGCGAAGGCACCCTTCAGAGTGCGCAGAATGCCCATGATCTTCTCAATCGCCGTAATCGACTTGCCGAGCTCACTGTCGTCGAGAATGATGGCACAAGTGGCGAGATTCAACTGGTGATTTGCGCACCCAATCAATGGGACCTGGAGATCGCCCGCGAGCTTCTTGTTCGTGGAGCAGTTGTCGCCAATCAGGACCTTGATGTCCTCAATGACACGACCGTAGAGCCCAAGGACGTACACAATGAGATTGCTGTGCTCAGCTGCGCCGTAGTGGGCTTCGTTGAGCGGAGGAGAACACCCAAGGAGCCGCTCGTTGTACTCGCCATCATCGTCAATGTAGGTTGCAATGACGGCAATGTAATGGGTTGAAGAACTGGTCCATCCATCAATCATGATATCGAAGACTTCAGGTAGCGTCGTCTTGAGCGCCGTCCTCAGATGACAGACCAGGCGAGGGATGTACTTCGACAGCGTACGTGCGTGGACTGTGCTCTGCTTGACTAACTGCTGCGTCACCTAGTCATCCACTTCGGTCAGCGGCATGCTGCGGCCGATAACGAAGCGAAGCCAGTGGAAGATATCCTTGTCACGCTTAGTCACATTGACGTGCGAAGTGACGCCTAGACGGTTCTTGCCAGCCTTCTTCACATGCTCCTCGAACGAGTGACGGTAGTGGGGTCCGATGCACCGCAACAGATGGGCTCGAAGGTTGCTAGCCGAGCTGCCGTTGAAGCCTCTCGAGCTCTTGCATTCGTCGTTGCGACACCAGAAGCGACCTGAGTCGTCTTTGTCGAAAAAGAACGAGATGGCGGGATCCGTGAAGCCTGTGGGTGTGACCATGGCGGAGAAGATCCAAGAATGAGCAACTTGGAGGCGATCACCTGCTCGAACGGCACACAATGCTCACCATGCGCACCACTAGTTCCCACGCCATACTGGGTATTCCCCCGGATCTCATTGTCGACCTCCAGTGTGCCCAAAATCGCCTTTGTCAAGCACGCATGTGATTTTGTTAAAACAGTACCCAATCGACGACGTCGGATCGAGAATTCGGAAGCGATATGCGATAAATAATTGCGATAGACTCACTCCAGTGGGTAGGCAATCTGAGTAGCCGTTGCCGAATATTTATCGGGGTGTATTATTTTTCACTCCACTGTTTTAAGCTTAGGGTGGTGTTGGCGAGGGAATACGTTTTGGGCAATTACGAGCTCGTAGGCTTGGAAAGTGGTGTTTTCTGAGTTCGATTTATCCTGAAGGGAGAAGCTACTTCAGCATGCTGCTACTTCAGAGAAAGAGTGAGTTGGTGGATTTTTGGTCGCTGGTGGTGAAGCTAGAAACAAATATATGAGTGAGATATTGCGCACCGGTTGGCACTGAAGACTACTGTACCGCAGTGCAGTACTGTACTACAGTGTACTGTACAACGCAATTCACGATGAAGTGGGACCCAAACAAGCGAATTCCGGTTCAACATCTCTTCTGCGCTTTTTATGTTCCAGTTGGTGCATGGTATCCACAAAAAGATCTTGTCCAAAAAATGCTCACACGTCACAGATTCGATCGCCGGGTTCTCATCTCGGTCTTTGGCATTCTGTAGCCACGTTTAGCTACAGGATCTCAACAAGATGCCACGATACGAAGGTTGGCAACCCGTAGAACTCTTCATTAACCAAATTCCTGCCTCGAGACATCCACTACAAAAAGATGCAGCACGCCAACCAAGAGCAGTGTCAAGCTGCGGCCTCGCCGGCTTTTGCCGTCCTCACCAATAGTGCGCTTCTGCCAATCATCACTCAGTTCCAGCGTGGAATCCCTCTGCTTCTCCACGAGCTCACGAAGAGCGACGACGCCAGCGAGATCACCATTGCGATGCCTGGTATGGGAGACCTCGCCATGAGCGTCGTCGACGCGATCTCCTCCGCCGGTCCCGTGGGTCGCTTCTGGGCGAGTGCGATGCGATGCGGAGACTTGGCGGCGGTTCAACTGGTCTGTCGGATGCGTGAGTGGTCCGAACTACGAGGCCACAAGGACACGAGAGTCAAGAATCTGCCACTGTACGCAGCTATCTGCGGTCGACTCGACGTGGTCCAGTGGCTCCATACAAACGACCAGACCTTCTCAACGACGCCTTGGATCGGAACCATTCTAGCTGAGACTGTCACGTGGGGACACCATGAAGTGGCTCGGTGGCTGCTCGCCAATCGACCAGATGCGTGTCGAGAGGACATCTCCATAGCGACTGAAGCTGCGGCAGAGCAGGGTAACTTGCTGTTTCTACAAGAGCTCATTTCGTACTGTCCCAAGGCACTCACGGCACAAGTCATGGACGCCGCGTCGCGTGAGGCTCAGTGGGACGTCATTCGATACCTCCACTTGTTCTCTTCTGTGGGCTGTTCGACCAATGGGATGGACTACGGGGCGTGGAATGGCCACTTGGACGTGGTTCAGTTCCTCCACGAGAACCGCACGGAGGGGTGTACGGTGCTCGCCATGGATCTTGCAGCCTGTCGTGGGCAGCTTGATGTTCTCAAGTTTCTGCATGAGAATCGAACGGAAGGCTGTTCGACCAACGCCATGGACATGGCTGCATGCTGCGGACACCTAGAGATCATCGAATTCCTTCATGAGAACCGGACAGAAGGCTGTACGACGCTCGCGGTGGACGCTGCTGCCGGTAGCGACCGCTTGGATATCGTCCAGTTCCTCAGCAAGAATCGATCGGAGGGCTGCACGGACGAAGCATTCACGAGCGCAGCTGAAGGTGGCTACACAGACGTTGTTTCGTTCCTTCAAGAGGAACGACAAGCGGCCATGGATCCCATGTACGGTGGGGGCTACCTCCGTGAGGCCTGGACCCAGCCAGCTCCAATTCTGTTGACATAATACAACACAATGTAGATTCATATATTGCCGCGTTGGAATTGTGTGGTGTGTAGCAGCAGCGCGGGGTCGGTGAGCACGGCAAGGGCGCCAAAAGTGTGATGAAGAGGAGGAGCCGTGGTGCTTGTTGTGGCTGCAGTTCTACGACGAGCTATCGCCCGTGGTTTGCGTTGTTTGCCGGCTTTCCACGTACTGGACCAGCTCCTCATTCTCGGAGATCTTGGCGTGCTCGACCGATTCACTCGTGAATTCCACGTTCGTACACTCATGAAGATACTGAACGATTTTCATGTTTCCATCCTTGAGCAGTATCTCCACCAGCGCCTGTGGTGCTTTCATTCCACGCTTCTCGTGGAGAAACCTGACGACGCCGACGTGTTCCAACCGCGCCGCTGACATCAACGCCCTCTCCGTGCAGCCTTCCGTGCGGTTCTCATGGAGATACTGGACGATATCCAATCGTCCATGACCTGCCGCCTTGTTCATCGCATGCGTCGTACAGCCTTCCGTCCGGTGTTCACTCAAAAACTGAACGACGTCTAAATGTCCATTCATTGCAGCGTCGTCCATTGCATTCGTCGTACAGCCTTCCGTGCGGTTCTCGTGGAGATACTTGACCATCGCGAGATCACCGCGAGACGCCGCGTAGTCCATTGCGTTGGTCGTACAGCCTTCCGTTCGATTCTCCTGCAGGAACTGCACAACATCTAAGTAGCCTGCGTCTGCTCCCGCGTCCATTCCCCGTGTTGAGCATCCAACGGTCGACTCTTCGTGGAGAAACCGGATCACTTCCCACTGTCGCTTGGCCAACGCCTCGTCCATCAGGTCCGTTGTCACTGCGTCAGGGCGGAACGCGATGACGTCCCGTAATAACGCGATGTTCCCGACGCTGGCAGCAGCGACCAGGCAGCCAGGGACGTTGTCGACGCACGCGTCCGGTCGGTTCGCCATCAGCCACCGAGCCACCTCTTCGTGCTTGATGGCGTGGTAGAGGAGAATCCCAGACCATGGAGAAGGTGCGACGTCCTCATTCTCGTGGAGCCACAGGATGACGTCGAGTCGCCCACAAGTCGCAGCGAACGCTGGTAGGTCGACCATCGCCATACATTTGTTGGAGGAGAGTTCTGGCCACTGGCGTATACGGCAGAGTAATTGCACAGAAGCCAAGTCGCCACACCGCATGACACTCGACCAGTAGAAGCCAATGCCGTTCATCGAGTCGTGGATCCGAATCCAGTTATCTCGCGGAGCAAAGAGCTTCACGAGCTCCAGAATCGGGAGCGGAATGCCGCGCTGGAACTGCGTGATGCGGAGCAGGAGTGGAGGGCTTGTGAGCACCGCTAAAGGAGTAGAGGGAGCCATTAGCGTTGGCGTAGACGGCGTGTCCATTCGTAAGCGTTTGGTCATTGCAAGGGAAGATCTCAAAGTGACGCTTCAAGGTCTCCGATAACTTTAGGGTTGGGTTGAAACCGAGTACTGAAAGCCAATCATAGTGACACATCACATTCACATGCGGTCTTTTGGCCAATCAAAGAACAACCTAAGAGGCTTGCACTTGTCATGGCTTCATTTCGCCAGCACGAACTGGTCCAGCATGACCTTAGCTTCCTTGGGTTTGTCCTTGGGCACCATGTGGCCTGCCCCACGCACAGTCACGTACTTGATAGCTCCAAAGTCCTCTACGAAGCCGCCCACTTGGCCATCCACAGACCACACCGCTCGCTTCTGCTTCCGCGGCAGCTTGAGTGACTCGACAGTCCACAGGCCTCCGATGAAATCGCAGACCAGGTCGGCGTCGCCGTTGTAGACGAACCCTTCAACGCCATTCGCGAGTAGGAACTTCCACAGTGGAGTGATAACCGTTACAGTCCTCGAGTACGCAAGGACCTTGTTCTTGATGATATCAGCCGCAGCGTCTGCAGAGATGTTCAGCGTGGCGGGGATATCGATATTAACGGTCGTCAGCGAGATGACGTTCCAGAAGGCGATCTCTGGCTTGGCATGGAGAGCGGTGCGTACATCTGGAAGGTTGAAGTAGGTGCTTAACCCAGAGAAGTCCAAGCAAATGTTCACAGTCAGTTCGACGGGGTGTGCAACAGCCTGGGGAGGACCCAGCAGCGTTTCCACGGTCGCGTCGACGCCGTCGTTTGGATTGCCATTGCACTTTGCGTAGATATCGTAGTTGTTGATAGCAAGAGTCGAGATCTGCTCCAGCACGCGGTCGACCACTTCTCTGCAGGCCGCGTCTTGATCACCGATGATCGCCGTATCAGGTGTGAGGATCTGGGGACACTTTTCAACAACACTTAGGTAGTCCGCCGTGCTGATCAGTGCGTGGTAGTACGCGAACGCGATCTTGCTCAGGCCCACGGAGTCATTTGACCCGTTGCCCACTACAAACTTCTTCAGCTTGATGGTTTTAGCCGCATCGTTGGCGTTCTCCTTGTTGCCTTCGACGATCCGCTTCGCCAGCATCGGCACGTACACGCCGCCGTAGCTCTCGCCCGATACAACGAAGTCGTTCGCGCGCAGCCACGGGTACTTGTCGAAGAATGCTTGCAACATCCAGTAAAGATCATCCGCCTGCGCCTCGTCGTCCGACTTGTAGATGTGGCTGGCGTTGTACGAGAAGCCCACGCCGATCGGCGACTCGATACACAACAGGTTGGCCTGTTTGTTCCAGCCGAACTCGTTGTCTCGCAGCGTGTGCCCGTCGGGATTCACGATGAGCGGACCGTTCTCAGAGAAGCATCCAGTGAGCGAACTCGCGCCTGGTCCGCCGTTGAGCCACAGTAGAACCGGGTCGTTCTTGGGCGTCTCGCTCTGCGATTCCGCGAAGAAGTAGAAGCCTTCGCCGCCGTTGGGGATCGGCAAGTACCCGGAGAAGAGGCGCGACGAGTACGTCGGTGGCAGGCCTGGGAGGTTCAGGATCTCATCGGCGGAGCCAGTGAACGATGCGTCGGCTGAGGATGATTGCATACGAATTACAGTGGCAGCTAGTGCGTCGCTTGGCGCTCTTGCCACGAAGCCAAGCACAACGACGAGCGCGACAGCAACGATTCCTGAAGCGTACAGCAAGATCTGCTTGGGGGAACGCATCGCTGGTCCAGCGTCTGACGCTGAAGCGGTGAGCGACGTGGACTCATCGGGAGCTGCCATCGGTGACCTCAAGAAGAGACGCGGGTGTTGCGTGGGGCGGTGAATTCGAGAATGACCGTGGAGATGCCTGCCGATCGTGGACGCACAGCCGCTCAGTTTCAGTCACAGTACGGAATGGTTGTAGATAACAAGCATTCGTGTTTGCAGCCACTAAAAGATACTACGCCGCGTACTGTAGTCTTCGCGGCCATCAAGTATACAGTGCCATAGAAGAGGCGCGATCAGCACTTGGCAAGCTCCATAATGAGGAGCGGAAACCGCGCTGGAACTGCGTGATGTGAAGCAGCTTGAGAGCACTGCTAGAGCCGCTGATCGCGACAACTGCGTGAGCTTTGTCGTTCCAAGGAAGATCTCAAAGTGACGCTCGAAAGGGCTCCGATAATTTTAGCGTGGGCTGAAACTTCACGCTTGACGCTGAGAGCCATAGTGACACATCACATTCCCCCAAGAGCAGCGTCAAATTTTACATCGGAGACATTGTTGGCGAACTCACGCCATGGCAAAGCGCCTGCGGCTAGAGTCGCCTCTCCTTCCCACCGCTCCTACGGGGTTGTTCGCGGTGCTCACAAACTGCACGCTTCTGCGTCGTATCACGCAATGCCAGTGGGGAATTCCGGTCGCAATTCGGGCGCTCGAGAACGCATTCGTCGCCCTCGGTTCTTGACTATCAGATGCTCGACGCGATGCTCGAAGTCGGCCGCTACTGTACTGGTCTGGTTTCATGCGCTGTGGCGAGTTGGCGGACGTTCAGCTCCTTTGTCGGATGCGAGAGTGGCCAGAGTTTGAGGAAGATAACGACATGTACATCGCTGATCTGCCTGCGTTCGCTGTGCGTTGTGGGCGGCTGGATGTGATCCAATGGCTCCATGCAGAGAACGACGTAACACCGGCACCGTGGTCCGGACTGCTTCTTTGTACCGCAACAAGTCAAAAGTTGTGGGATGTGGGTCGGTGGCTGATGGCGAACCGACCGGAAGCGTGCACAGAGAAGACCACTGACGCCATGGTAGACGCAGTAGGAGACCTGGAGATGCTACACGAGTTGATCGCGTTTCGTCCACATGCAGTGACGACTGCAGGAATGGATGCGGCTCTGTATAATCGGCAGTGGGAGGCCATTCGCTACCTCCAAGACAACACGCCGGTTGGGTGCTCGACACGAGGGATGGATGTTGCGGCTGGTAGAGGCTACTTGGACATCGTTCAGTTCCTCCATGACAACCGAACGAAAGGATGCACGACCAAAGCCATGGATGAAGCTGCTGGAAATGGCCATCTCGCGGTCGTCCAGTTTCTCCATGAGAATCGCACCGAGGGTTGTACGGCGAAGGCTATGGTCGACGCCGCCAGGTGTGGCCACCTCAACGTCGTCCAGTTCTTACAAGAGCATCGTCAGGAATGTTGTGCAACCAAAACAAGGGACAAGGCAGCCGACCAACGTGTAGTTTGACGGCGCGTCCAACGCGTAGAAATACGCAGAACACCCGGACGATCGTAAAATTGGCACAAGCAAAGCAATGGTCTGGACCGACAAACTACTTTTCTCATGGTTGTATAACTCGAATCTTACTTACTTTCTATCCTCGCCTCGCTTGAGGCTCTGGATGGGCTACTGGACGAACTCACGATATCTACAAATACTCAAAATTTGCTGCTTTCACTACTAACTGGTGGCACACTCTTTCCCTGCGGACCCGTCCTTGGGGATGTACCAGCAGTGGCCCACGGCCGTCGAGCCTCTCACAGTCGCAGTGGCGTCCTCTGCGAACGACCATTTCTGGTCGAATGTAATAAACCGTGTCCGCAGCCACTGCTTGGAGAACGACAACTCAAAAAACCCATAGGGTGAGTTCTTGCCCGCCCACACCATCTCCACATTGGTCACATGCGGCGGCGGCTTGCCGATCGACTCGCTCTGGATGCCTCCACCAGCTCCGTTCGTGATGAAATGGGTCTTGAACGTCGCGATATCGTGGCTCTCAGCGTGTGTGTGGCCGTTAATGAAGAGCTGGATGCCACCTTTCTCCAGTGCGTCAAACCACGTCTTCATCATCGTCGGGTCCATGTGATAATGAGGCGAGTAATGCGAGTTCACGACCTTCCAGTCAGCTTTCGACGCCTGGGCATCACGCTGGAGCTGCATCAGTGAGTCGTCGGTCCACACTTTGAACTTGGCGACACACGAGTCAAACAGCTTGGTATCACCACCAAAGCACAGTCGGTGGCCACGGTGGACGGTGTTGCAGTTCACGTAGTCCGGGTCCGTCTTGGCTAGCGGGCCCATGTATCCGTAGCACTGACAGCACACTTGCTCAGCTCCGTGGACCGTCGCGGCGTTTGTATCCACGTTGAAGATATCCACTGTCGTCCCCGAGACCGAGTCCTTGAGAGTCTCCACGTAGTAATGGCTCGGCATCTTCCAACGGTCTCCGTTAGGAGATTTGTACGTGCTCTGCGTTGAGAACCGCGACTCCAGAGCCGCGACCATCTCCTTCTCCGTCGTGCAGGCTCGCCACGTGTCGTCCGACTCACCACACAGGTACGCCGAGCCGCCGTAGTCGTGGTTACCCATGACGTTGAGCCACGGGATACCGTCCATGGACTTCTGGTTGTACACGCCTTCGAACATGTTCTCGAACCGATACTGCATGTCTTCCGTACCGAGTCCGTTCCAGTAGAAATTGTCTCCGTGGCTCAGGATCGCCTTGGGCTGCAGCGTCTTGGCCGACAGTGATAGCAGGTACGCGACGTTGTTCTGCGCTTGCTGGTCGCGGTACAGATCTTCTCCTTGCTTGGTGTACTTGGAGCAGCACGAGTCGCCTCCAGGCGAGACTCCCCAGTCGCCGATAGCCAGTGCATGCAGAGTGAACTGCGTCTTCTCTGGATCTTCCGTGCTCGTGCTGGTACTAGAAGGCTTGGCCGCTGCCGACGAGCCACTCGTGTCTTCTGTGAGTGCACTGTTCGGCCTGAGTGTACCCACGCCGCTTGTATCATTCACTGCATCATTCCCAAAGTCAAACGACTTGGACGACGCGCTGTTGTTGGGTGTTAATGCTGTCTTGTTGCCACTGGTGGTGTTGTTGCTGCCAGTACGAAGCAGGGAATTGCCGCTGCGCTCAGACGCCGACTGGGTCTTGGCGCTGCTCGCATTGCCCACGAGCGTGACGGCGATGCCGATGGCCACGACGGCCGCGATGCCCACGATGCCGATCAGCATCACGCGCTTGGGCAGCATGGCGCCTTCGGTGGATCGCTGCTTGGTAAATAATCGAATGGCAGTTAGATGCGATGAAGGCAAGTGTAGATGTGGATGTGGAGACGCCATCCTACACCCATGAACAGCCGTCCGGCTCTTCTCTACGGCTCGCCTAAGAAGACAAGCCCCCACACAGTCGGGGCGCGTCATTATTCATGGTGGCGGATGGTCCATTGGGACAGGAAGAAAGCGAGCCCATGCGGAAAGGCAGCTGGAAGTCTGGATCGTTAGGTGAGTTGTGTAGAATCAGACTGGCTTTTCGATGTATACTGTCATCCGATTGGTTGGATATCCGAGAAAGTACATCATCGTTGTCCAATCAAATGGATCGAATTGAGAAAGTGCACCCACAATTCCAGCCAGGATTCCTGGACCCATTGTGGTGGAGCTCGGCAGCATGAGAATGGAGCAGAGCCATACAGACGAGTGGGATATTTATTGAAAGATGTGTGGCTTTAAGTGATCACCGTGGGCCCTCATGCGGGTCCCAGGACGATCTGCTGCGCGAGCTGGTAGAGCAGCACGCAGAACGCGAACACGCCGAAGACCAGCACGGCGTAGGCGTATTTGCGTCCGCTGAAGCGGCTGCTGTAGACGTTTTCGCCTGGGAATTCCTTGGTCGCGCTCAGTTGCAGCAGTGCCGGCGCGAAGAACGCCACATAAATACCCGACATGCCGCTGAACTGGAGCGTGATCGACAGATCCGAGACGAACACGGAGATGATGAGAGGCGGAAGACACGCTGCAAAGCGGCAGACCATCTTCCAGAACGCTCGTCCGCCGATAGCCTGGACCCACGACTCGGGAACCACGGCCGCCATGTTGTCGCCGAGTGTGACGGAGATCAAAGGGTACACGCTGAGTGTATCCAGTGCTGGGAAGACCACGACAATCGCCGACATGACCTTTGCCCACCACGGGATCAGCGCCGACTGTTCAGCGAGTCCCCACGTGAAATTTGCCCAGTTTAAGTTGACACTCGACGCGATCTTTGGGCCGAAGTACAGCGAACAAATCGAGCCGAGCGCCACGTAGAACAGCATCGTCGTGAGCAGCGTGCTGCCGAAAATCGCGTGGGCTTTGGACTGGTTCTTGACGCCCAGAGGCGCAAGCAGGCCTGGCACCGAGTGCTGGAAGAGCTGAGAGAAGACGCCCGTGCTGAACATGACACCGAAGCCCGTGAGATCCACCAGCGAGTAGTCGCTGATGTAGTTGGTCGTCGCTGCCACGCGCGGGTCCACGTTCGGTTCACCGGTATCGTACGGGTCTGCGTAGATTGCATACGAAGCACTGATGATCATGATCAGCAGCGCGACGAAGCGAACGATGGACATGGCAAGTTGCACGACGATCTGCTCCGTGAGGTCGGCACACGACAGCGGCACGACGATCGCGCCGAAGATGATCGCGCCGTGGAAGCTCGTGAGTTCCAGCGAGCCGATATGCGTGACTTGCGTCAAGAAGCTGTTGACGAACACCTGCGAATACCCGAGAAGCCCGCCGTACATGAGCCCGAGCAGCGAGAGCTGGTACATTCGCGAGCCAATGCGTCCTAAGAAGCGGTCGCAGAGCCACGTGACTTCCGGGAAGTCTTCGTACTGGACGTTACCGATCAGCGCGCTCTTTTCATTCACTAGTCGGATCAACTGCGACTGCCGAGCGCGTGCGACGGTCTCACTGACCCACATGACCGTCCAGTACGAGATGATCGTCACGAGGATGATCATGGCGTTGGACAGCAGCAATCCGGCGCGGAAAAACGCGTATGGGATTCCCAGCGAGCCCACGCCCAGTATGTAGTTGACTGTGAATGCATAGGCTACAAGCGGCGAGTACTTGGGCTCTTCTTCGGTGCCTATGGCAGTGCGCTCGGACTCTGGCTGGTAGCTTCCACGACTGCTGCCGGGCAACGACAGCGGTATGGACAGCTTGCGCTGGCTGTGGATGATGCGGTGGGCCACGCGCGACGACCGCGTCTCGCCATGGTCCTCCCAGTGGCCCTCTTCCTCGCCCGTGTTGTCGTACACGGAGCCCCAGTCCATCGTACTTCTCGACACTTGCGTTCCGGTCTTGAGAGTGCGTGCCCATTGACTGCACGGACGTCATGGAGCTCCTCGCAGACAGTGGAGGTGAAACCCTATCCCTTATCAAATTGCAGTGTATTGATTCGCTAAAAATTAATTGTAGTTGATGATGATTGGTTCTAAATAGGGGGGTCGCGTGACACGCGAGAGATAGGGCTTCTGGTTGGATGACAAAAGGCGGCCATTGTGGACGAACAGCCACACTTGAGCTGATGGCCACTTTGGCGAGGCGAGGCGGTGGCGATTGAACGTTAATGATGCATGCACGCAGGCGTCGACGCAATCCTGAGTCGGATTATTGTCAGAGTCGACGTGGCATTTTGATTTGCGGTTCTTCTTGAAGCTTGAAGTCCACGTAAAAGCACCCTCACGGAAGGGAGGTCCTTCCTTCAAAGCGTCTTTCTTTCCGTTGAATTCAGGGCTAGACGTCTGGGCATTCGATGTGAGAACGAAATGGGCCCTGCGCCCGAGCGGCCGTGACGGGTGACCAGCCTTGCCAGGTCTCCGATAATGATACTGTACCGTGACTTCGTGGCGGATTACAGTACGGTGCATTTTGCTTTGTACACGCTCTACTCGACAAACTCAACCGTCATCCACGCTCGCTGATCCACGGTGTCGTGCATGGCCACCACGATCCGTGGCAGGACAATTGGATGGACCCCGAACTGTACTCTACAGCTCATCGCGTATGCGTGTGACGACTCGATTGCACGGAGTCCGTGGGCGTTCCTGCGCAAGTGCTGGACGAAGATCCGTATGTACATTTGTGGAGCGGCAACCAGCAACGGAGTGATCTCCAGACACGCCGTCCTCGTCTCCAGGATGAGTCCAGCCACAGCTCCACCTGATCCCGTGAGACCAAGCTGATCAATGGGTAAGTTTTGGCAAAACCGTCGGCCATTCGGACTTGGACATGTGTGCTGCATTACAGACGGAGAATCCATTATCACGTGGATGGATCCGCCACAACTGGGAAGATTCTGGGTCGGACAGGCCCATTCCACTATGGAAATCACGCCTGAACCTCAGGCGTTTGTAGGTCTTCAGGCTGAAGATCTACAAACGGCGTCCTTTCATAGGGCAGTCATCCGTTCTCGGTGGGATAGACGCTGAAGCTGGGTCCCAGAGTTCGCATCGTTGTGGCTGTTGATGGCTTTCTCATAGAAAATCTCAACGGTTACAACCATGTCGTGCGATATTGAGCAACAAGTTCAGAAGGAACCTTAAGTTTAGAGGAGTCCGTTTACGAACGGCCGCTTAACTTCAGCATCAAAGTCTCCATGGGGATCTCAGGGCCGGTGAAGGTCTCAGGTATTGTACTGCACAAGAGGGTTTGTACTGCACACTACGGTACTACGAAGTACCATTATTTTGTGCCTCGATCCCCACCGGAACTGTCTTCATGGCCGCCTTTTGGCCTCCATTCTGTCGGTCGTAAGCCTCTGAACCGTCAGGCGTTGGGCAGCTTGATTGGTAAGGCTGACCTGCTTCTGTAGATCCGCATGGCGGTGGCCGCCCAGGTTCACAGTCGGAATCTCACGGTGGCTCTCGAAGCCAGTTGGTTCTTTGATCTCACTGTAAAACTTCAAGAGAGTTCGGTCCTTCACCGTGTCTTCCGTCCGCTATGATGCCACTTTTGGAGGCCTGTCCATCCCCCATCATCGCACTTTGGATTGGATTTAGCCTGGCTTTCAGGTGGTTTTCACGACGGTCTCACTTACAGAAAGCCACAATGGATGAGCACAACAACACTTCACCTCCAGATGCTCTGCGCGAACACAAAGCCGCCACTGATGCAAGTGTCGCGGCTGACAGTCTTTCACACGCTCGCTTGTTGCGGGGCTCGCACTGACTCACTCGCGAATTCCTGTCCATCGTTGTAGGAGGACTCGAGTTCAGTTCCATACAGCCACCGTACTGGAGCTTGGAGCGTGGAGCTGCTGAAGCATGAAGCGCCTGGTCGCTCTAGCGGCGCTGGCGATTGCAGGCGTCCAAGGCGCCACAGATATCGACTCGGGCTTCACCCAGGACGGCGCAACCACTTACTGCGATGGAGTTTTCAAAGATGAAGGCCCGCTGGTCTTCGAGACGCTGCAGGCCAGCAGCGCCGGCAAGTGTCCGCTGAACGTGAAGCTGGCCTTGTCGGCGACGACGGTGCCGACGATTTCCACGCAGGTGACGGTGAACTGGACGGCGTCCGTGATCTCGGGTGACGTATCGACTACGCTGTTTCCTCGCGTGTTAAATGAGACCTCGGGTGTTCCAAAGAACGTGATCGCGTCGCTACTTCGAGCCTGTAAGAAGGGATCCAACTGCGCGACTGATGCTGATGTCGTCGTGCCTGCGGCGATGGGGGCGGCGGATGACAGCATCGGTGCGTTTGGCGCCGATGGAAAGAAGAGCATGCGCAGCTACGTGTTCCAGTTCCCAGCAGAGGGAGAGTACGTGGTCGTGGGCAAGATCGTGCTTCCAGGAGACGCGCAGCTCAACATCAGTGCGACCGAGTTCGTGTCCTTCCAGCACGTCACTGTCGGAACCTCGATCGTTGGTACAGTGAAGCCAGAGTCAAACACTGGTAGCGATGCCGCCTCGCCGCAATTCGTCAACGCCGCTCTGTCGCCAGCTTCAAGTCCTGAGGCTTCGTCAGCGTCCCGCGTCGGCGTCGACGCTCAGGACGCCAAGGATTCAGGGCTCGGCAGCGGGGAGACCACGAGCGGCAACAAGACCAACGTCATCGTGCTCTCCAGTATCGCAGCCATCGGTGCCGTCATCGCGCTGGCCTACTTTACGTCTACACGCAGAGAGCAAGCTCGCCAGAATGGTATGCTGGCCGGATCCGGCAACGACGTCGACGACGCCAGTATTTATCGCCTGACCGACGCCGCCAAGGCCCAGGCATCCATGAAGATGCCAACTCAGCGTGGCCCGCAACCCATGGCCTACCCACCGATGGCCTACCCGCCACGTCCAGCGCCGCAGCCACATCAGGCTCCTTCCCAGAGACTAGAGGACCCGTCGTACAGAAGCCAGGATTCATCGGCGTACAACAGTAGCAGCTCGTCGGATGTGCCTCCTCTCACGCGTCGAGACCTCGACTCGATCGACTCGACCGACGAGCTCATGATGCAGAGCCACACCACGTCCTTCGGAGGCCTCCACGACAGTGCCATTGCTCTTCCTATCGTGCCACGTACTCGTCGCAAGTCCTCCGCGTCGTCGTACCACGACGCGCTCGATGATTCCGACCAGGATGAGTACGACGACAAGTCCGGTCGGCTCTTCACTGAGGCCAGTGTGGACCCGTACGCCCGCAGCACGGAGATCTCCGAGTATAACGATGCGAACGGCTTCAAAGACTCGTTGGCGTCCTGGGGGTACTCGGAGCGAGACTCGGAGATGTCGGCAATGTCCGACCTCACGAGCATGCACGAGAAGTGGGGAAAGTAACTAACGTAACTAGTCAACGCATTGGAGACGACGGTCGCCTGTGTGAGCTTGTAGATCTAGTTGGGTAACTAATCGTCTCAATGTCATTGTTTTTTATTTGTCGTTTCTATCGGAGAATCTGTGGGTTAACTATGATACCTTTTCGGTGCAATGCCCATTGAGCAAGAAGCTCGCAATGCACACACGCACCCATTTGCCATTCCTTGAACAGCTCCAAACGGTTTCGTCAATCAAACACGTTATCATATCCTAGTACATTGGAGTACTATATCTCCATATCTACCGATATAGTTGGATGGGATGACTGAGAGAGTCAGTCCAGGTGGTCAAGTCAAGCAGCGACCGTTTCCTCGAATTCAGTTGTCGGTGGGTGAGTTCAGCCACACCAGCTGGTGTGAAGAGCTCCGACCATCACTCCCAATGGTTGCTCTGCCCCATCGCTGCCCCTCAATCATGCGGTTGACTGACTGAACCTCTTGGTCGTTTAGCGCAGCGGAGAGACTCTCTCTGGAGCACAGCCTGCTTGCAACAGAGAGTGGCTCTTCGTGACGAAGTCACGGCCGCCCAAAGGGACAGTCAAGTCAGCCACATGGAGGAGGAGCGTTGGCGCGTTGCTTCCTTCTTGCTTCCATCCTTCCTCCGTCCGTCTGAGGCTGTTGGTCGGACAACAAACCGGAGGTTCCGTTTGTGGAGGCGTGGGAATTTGGATTTTTCCATCCACGGACGGACACCAGAGCAGCGAGCCCATCCGCGTGTGGTTGGAGGCTGGAGCTGCCACTGCAGGGTGTTGTAGCCTGCAGTACTTACAGTACAAACGCCGTACAGCGCGCGCTCCTCCCCTTCCTCGGCTGACCGCGGAGCCAGTCCAGCGGGCGCTGCGTCAAGTGAAGTAAGCGGAGGCGCCTCCTTCATCATCCCCCTGGGGATCCACCACCGCCACGCGCGACCACGCGTCCCACACGCATAATGCGGCTTGCCGCATTCCTTTTTCTCGTGTTCGTCTCGCTCACAATCGTGATGACTGCCGCGGCGGCAGTGATTGATGCTGGCTTCGCGCAGGACGGCAAGACCACGTACTGCCAGGGCATCCGCCAGAAGCAAGAGAATCCGCTAGTGTTTGAGCAGCTCGAGACCAGCAGCGCCGGCGCGTGCCCCATCGCCGTGGAGATCAAAGTGGCGTCGACGACGATCGCTCCGCTTGCCACGCTAGACGTGACTTGGGCGGCCTCACTCTACACTGGCGTCATGACGAAAAATCTGTTTCCCGCGGCCGTCAATAATGCGACCAAGCAAGCCAGCCCCGTGATCTCGTCGTTGCTACGTGCCTGTAAGTCGGGTACAAACTGCGCTGCCGACAGTGTTATTTACCCCGCTACCGTGCCGGGCGATCCATCGACCGACGCCGGCCCCTTCGATGCGAGTGGCAAGAAGACGCTCCAGCGATTCAAGATCCAGTTCCCCACGGCCGGGGAAGACTACGTGCTCGTAGGCAAGGTCGTGCTCACGGGAGACCAGGCCCAGGACATCAGCGCGACCGAGTTCATCGCGTTCCAGCGAATACACGTCGGCACAGAAGACGCCACCACGAACTCTAGAAACTCAACGAACTCAACGCCTCCTGCCACGGTCAAGCCAGCCAACATCAGCGACATCGCGACAAGCACTGACTCCACACCAACAGCCCGACCCAACGTCGTCTCAGCGGCTTCGCCTGAGACCACCACTGCAGCCAAGACGAGCAGTCCAGACCAGAACGTATCGACGTCTGCGGACGGCGGTGGCATCGACATGGAGACCGTATCGATCGTCGGCGTGATCGGCCTCGTCGTGATCCTCATCGTGGTCGGCTACTCGTTTGTCGTGCACCGTGAGAAGAGCAAACTCGTGGCATTGCGGCAAAACCAAACCAATCCGTCGCCGACGCTCTCCTTCGAGTCGCACAACAACAACATCAACGGCACTGGTGAGCCCATGGCAGGCTTCGCGCCTCCAGGACGACAGACGAACACTGCTCGCAAATCCATCGCGCCTCCGCCAATGCACTACGAGATGCACATCAATCCTACGGAGAATTCTATGCGGAAGGAATCCAGAGACCGAGCGCCGCCGCCTCCTCGACCGTCGCAGCCTCCTCCGCTGTGGCTCAAACCGCCTGAGTCATACCCTACGCCGCCAATCCCACAAACGGCTCGACAGGTTTCCGTGTCGTCGGCAGTCACACTCGAGTACAGCAACAGCGACCACAGTGACGAGAGTGTGTTCTCACTAGGAGACGCCACCAACATGTCGAGTTTCGAGCCGTCGAACATCATGGTGGACACGTCGAATGACGAGATCGAGGACTTCCGTGACAACCGGCATTCTAGTGTCGCGCTGCTGGAGTCCTCGCCCACGGGCAGCGAGATCAGCGACGTGTCGTCGCTTGGAAGCCTCCACGATAGCGGAGACCACCTCGAACCCCACGGTCCTCCACGGCGGACCACGTTCTCCATCGACGACAGTTCACGAGCCTCGTCGTCGGTCCTGATGGAGTCTTCCAGTAGTATCTTCCGAGAGTCATCGTCCTACAGAGAATCGTCCTACAGAGAATCGTCCTATAGAGCAAACGGCGAGAGTGCGTTCTACCGTCCGTCCAGTCGGCTTTACTCCGAGTCGACGGTCCTCTCCGTCCACGGCCCACGCTCCACAGGCGGCAGCTCAGTTTATTATCCTCGGGACACGTCCGAGTACAACGCGCCGTACACGGACCGCAATTCCGAGTCGGATGAGTGGGTAAGGCGAACCACGGACGGACATTACATGTTGTGAGGTGGTAGTATTACAGTATCTAATCAAGTCAATGGACTCAATGTCGTCGGGTGATCTTTTTAAAATGCGAGTCTTTCTGCTTGGCTTGGGGTTACACCACAACCAGGCTCATGGCCATTGTGAAGGCAGCGGCGACGAGCGAGAGCTCCACCGTCGACGAGGCGAGCGACTTCTTGGACGACTGGAGAGTGCCGTCGAGGGAGTACGACACGCCGATGCTCGCACCACTGTAGTCACACGTCTGTCCGGACGCAAAGTGAATGCACGACACTGGCAGGACGGTCTGGTACTGCGTGAGGACGTTCTTGAGCTGAGTCGTCATGTTCATGGACCCCCAGTTCGTGTAATTGCCGGCCTGGGACGACGACGAAGAAGAAACCTCAGCCTTCGCTTCGTCGAGAGAGCGAGCGATCATCATGGGGAGGCTGTTGCTGTCAGTGAGCCAGGCGACGATCGACGAGGTCTTGAGGCACTTGCCGCTCGTGAATAGATCGGCCATGGCGACTATCACACCGTTGATCGTTGAGCTCATGGAGGTCATCATCGGATACGACGCCAGCGTCTTGAACAGCGCACTCATGGGCTCGTAGCAAATACCGAAGGTCTCCAGGCCGAGCGTCGCCCACGTGAACTGTGCTGACGTACCAGCCGTGGTCGTGAACTGCTGTCCGGTCATGGCCTTGCAGACTTGATCTGTTGGCAGCTGCATCATCGGCAGCATGTTGATCATACTGGAGCCGGTCAGGAAGGAATTCACGAGCGCGTGGCCACAGGACTCG
>JAADWY010000265.1:0-38120 GCA_023336355.1 Pythium dissotocum | reverse complement strand
GGAGATCAAGATGTGCAACAACGCCGGCTGCATCAACTTGCTCAACGCCGTGCAGGCCAAGAGCCCGAGTGACTGCTTCCTCTCGCTCACCAACAGCCCCACGGCCGGTGTCAATGTCAAGAAGCTCGTGGACGAGTTCCCGACCTTCTGCGCGCTCTTCGGAAACCTCACCTCGGTCTAAGCCGATGGCCCTATTGGATAGGGTCGTAACGCTGTGCACCCAATACAATAACCTTTACTTTTGAAGATGTTGCACATTCTCTCTTGCTGCCTCTCGACTATGCATCGTTAGTCGATTCGTGCGGAGTACAGTAGACTACATAGTACTTCGAAGTATCCTGTAGACGGATCGGCTCTTCGACCTCGGGCCATGAATGTAAATCACTACGTGATGCATTTTTTTTCTTTTGGTTGGCAAGGTTCTTGAAAAACTTATTTTATATTGGGTTCTGCCTCACTCGATTCGCGCCACATACACCACTTGCACAAGTCGTTCGAGCATGGTCTCCAACCCGAATCCTCTACTTGCGCGGGCCTTTCATGCCTTCGATGGGGTTCAAGTGGAACTGCAGGGACAGCACTCACTCAACCGACTACGTGCTGTCCACAAGTACGCGTCTGAAACGAGTCTTCGCCAAGTCATTCTCACCATCACAGTCATGCCGCTGCCGTGTCTACTCACGCTCATCCTGCTTGATATTACGCCGTTGAACTCAGCGTACCTTGGAGTCGACCGCCAGACGCCATGGTTCTGGTTTCGACTCGCGTTTTCCGTCGGCGTGGTCGGGTTTGCGATCACGCTACGACTCCATCAAAGCGCACCAACGCTGCCGCTATCGAGATGTCATGTACAGTGCGTATCCTCTTCAACTTTGCAGGTGGACTTTCTCACTTTTGTCTTGATCTCATTATGCTCCGTGTGTTGACCAGCTGTCTCCCTCGCAGTGATCACCAACCATCCTAACCACGCCTACTACACACATCTACAGGAGCTCACGGACAACCAGCTCCAATCCAGCGTGTACCAGGTCGCGATCTATGCAGTCCTGGAGCTGATCTCCTTCGTGCTGTTCTGCTACGTCCTTGATCGGAAACTGGAACACTTTTCGACTATTCGGCAGCTCGCGTTTGCACTTCGCAACCACTGGAAAATGGCGCAGGTCGTGCTGCTCTTGTGGGTCATCTTCGTCGTTCAAATGTCGCTCGAGCATGCAGGTACAAATTCTTGGCTATGTCGACTAGTGACGAGGACATGGGCTGACGTCGTTTTCTGGGTTGTTGGACTAGGGACTGATTACACGTTCAAGTTTGAATGGCTGAATCGCACGCAGTCTGCATGAGGCTGGCAGTCTCGCAATCTCCGGTCCACACAACATGATGAGAAGCATTCTGTTGCGGTGGCGTTATAAGCAAGTCGTGTCTGCCCAACTCGATTCTGCTCATGAATCCCTCGTCTTATCAATACCTCGTGTTGTCTCGGCATCTCCACAGACGAGCAGATCCTACTCATGCTGAGCTTCTGATCGATATAGCTCCACGTCCCAACGATGGAAGCGTGCTCTTCATAGCTTGTGAACGAACTATCGTCGCTGTGTGCGGGTCAATGCTCGGACTTTCGCGTAGTTGAGTCAAGTGCGTCATCAGCGCCACTGGCGTCGCCTCAATCAGACCAGATGTGAGTATTTATGTAATTCACCAGATATATTGCGGCTATATCTGTGGAGATTTGAGAAAAGCTGGTCCACAACCGGGAAGAAACACTTCCACGAAAATGCTGCTCGGGAAAAAGGACGATGCCAGCGGTGGTGCGAATGGCGCCAGACAGGCGACCGCTGCGGCTGTGATATGCAACCTGAGCGACTTGTACACTCGCAACGAACTCGAGGGAAAGTGGAGAGAGCTGGTGAAGGTCTACGAGGTGAGAACGCCACAAAAGATCTGCTCGATGGAGAGGTTCCCTGCTGACTTTGCCGTCTGTAGCAACGCAAGAACGACGACAATCTAAGCGAGATCCTGGATCTGAGCGCGCCTACAAAGCGCGTCAACGACCTGAACGTGTGGCACTTGGAGCGCATGGCGGTGGGTGAGCTGGGTGGCGAAGGCGCCGCTAAGTCTGGGGACGTCGCGGTCATCAAGCAAGAGAGCCGTCGGGCGAAGCACGCGCTGCGCAAGATCCTCGCGAATGGCGAGAAGCATCGCGTGAAGCGCGAGGAGCTCGTGACGGCGATGGTGAAGCAGCGGGACATTCTGCTATCGGAGTTGGAGGCCGCGAAAGAGTTCTTGGGGCAGATCCACTCGGTGGAGTACGCCGACTCCGAGGTCGTGCAGCTCACGACGCCCGCGCCTGTGGAGAAGCGGCTGCTGGCGACGGTGAGACCGCCCGAGTCGTCGGAAGATGTGGATCTGAGTGCTGCGCCGTCCATATGAAAGTCGTAACAATGGGAAAATGGACGGGGAATTGTGACAAAGGCTCAGCAACACGACAATGGGATTATGAGGAGAAAGTCATCGTCCTCCTTCTCGTCCGACTGAGCTGTGGATGGGGGGTTCTGTAGCCTACTCGACGTGGAGACGGTTCTCTAAGTACTTGACCGCGTCCGCCGTGATGACCAGCAAGTCCTTCTGCAGGATCGAGTACACGTTGATCTTGTGCTGCGGCAGCGTGTCCACGTACGGCAGGTTGCGTGTCGTCAGCAGGAAGTTGGTCGACACCTCGGCGCCGTCCACGAACAGCGCGTGGTCCCAGCCGCGGGTCTCCAGCAGCTCCTTCATCGCCTTGGTCTTGTTCACCTGCTCAGCGATTCACAGAAACCAAGACGTTAGTTTCATGGTCGTAATAACCAATCCTCACGAAAATCATGTCGTACCTCCACATCGAGGGTGTCCACGACGGCGAGCTTGCCCTCACGAAGCTTGGTGGACAGCGCGACACGGATGCCCATGGCGCGCACCTTCTTCGGCAGGCTGTACGAGTGGTCGCGCACAACAGGGCCGTGCACGGCGTAACCACCTCGCCACTGCGGCGCGCGGATGTCGCCGACACGGGCGCGGCCCGAGCCCTTCTGCTTCCACGGCTTGCGCGTCGAGCCGCTGGTCTCCGTGCGCGACTTGGACTTGTGGTTGCCCGAGCGGCGCGCAGCAAGCTGCCATCGCACGACACGGTGGAGGATGTCGACACGCGTCGGCGCGGCGAACACGGCGCCATCGAGCGTCACGGCGTCCAGCTCCGACAGGTCCATGAACGACAGCACCTTCACGCTGACATCGCCCGACGGCAGGTAGTCAGCTGTGATGAATGTAACCAAGCATCATAACCATCAGTATCCAAATCTTAGTGTAACTAGTTGAATGCAATGCACCGCAACGCACCGTGCTGCGCGGCGGCGACAATGCGAGGCTCGCGCTGCGGCTTCTCCTCGGCGAGCACCAAGTTGATAGGCAGCTCCTCAGTGGCGGCAGCGGTGGACGCGGCGCGCACAAAGCACGAGCGCGGCGCCGAGAGGCTCAGCGCGCTGACGCCCTTGACGAGACGGTGGAGCGACATGGTGTTCCTTAGCGAATACTGCAGCTTCTCGCCTGATCTCCGTCCGCACGATATTGAGCTCCGGCCAGCCAGCCAGCCACCGTAAAAATTATTTACGATTATAGCCCATTTTGTTATTTACGGAACCGTCAGGTCCATATTTACAAGCGAATATTCGCTGCAAAGAAACTCGGAGTGGTACCGGTATAACATGAGATCAGTACCGGTTTCTATACCGGTATCTCCGAGCCAACTCAACTGGAGACGATGTCAACCAACGGCGTTGTAGCCTTCTGGCATCAACGGCGTCCACAGAGACCAACCACCGCAATCGTCCGCATTTCATCTCGATCTCATGTGGACTGCTGGTCGTCGTCTTCCTGTGCGCGCGGCGCAGCAGCAGCTCAATGGGCTGGTTGCTCCTGTGACTGCTGGCCGCACGGCGCTCGTGGGCCACCAGCTCGCGTTGCAGCGTGCGGCTACGGCGCCGCGTCATCACACGCAAGTGCGCACGTTTTTCGGTCTCAAGGATCTGTTTTTCGGCGACAAGAAGGACAACAAGGCCGCTACCAGCGAGGAGGTCGATGCCGCCAAGGCCAGCACTCCTGTGGCGACGACCAGTGAGCCAGTCGCGGCTGGTGCTGTTGTGGCGGGCGAAGGATCCGCTGCTGTCGGCGTCACGCCGGTCGTGAAGCAGGCCGAGCCGATCGTCGGCAGCACGGACGCCGTCCACTACTCAGTCGGCAAGTACGCACGTCTTGCCGATGGCGCCGTGATGAGCACGCGTGGCGAGTCGGTCGTGCTCACCACTGCTGTGAGCATGGCGTCGGGTCCAGGCGCGCGCCGCAAGGACTTCTTGCCGCTCATGGTCGACTACCGCGTCAAGTACCACGCTGCCGGTTTGATCCCAGACACGGCGCGTCGCAGTGAGATGACCGGTACGGACGAAGAGATCCTCCAGTCTCGCATCATCGACCGCGTGATCCGTCCGCTGTTCCCACGCGACTATGTCGACGACACGCAGATCATTGCGACCGTCCAGAGTCTCGACCCAACCAACGACCCGCTCGTGCTCGCGGTCAACAGCACGTCGGCGACGCTTTCGGTGTCCGACATCCCGTGGAACGGACCAGTAGGCTGCGTGCGCGTGGTGGAGATCGACGGCCAACTCGTGGCCAACCCGACGGCTGCGCAGCGTGACGTCGCGACGATGGATGTGCTGTACGCCGCCAACGCGACTCGCACGCTCATGATCGAAGCCAACGGCGAGCAGATCACGGAGGACCGCATGTCGGAGGCGCTGCAGTTCGCGCACGACGCCATCAAGCCGATCATCGACGAGCAGCTGGAGCTGGTCAAGCAACACGGCAAGCCGAAGCGCTCGTACGTGCGCACGGTCGTGCCGGACGACGTGTTCGCCAAGGCCAAGGAGATCGGTCTTCCGATCGTGAACGCGCTGCTCAGCACCTCCATGTACAGCAAGGCCGAGCGTCACAAGGGCGAACGTGAGATGTACGAGGCGATGCTGACTGCGCTTCGTGCGGAGTTTGCTGGACGCGAAGACGCGGACGATGCCATTTTGCAGCTCGCTGCCCACGATGTGTTCCAGACCGCCCTGCGTGAGAAGATCCTCACGGGCGACCGCAACTCGCGCTTCGACGGCCGTGGCACGACCACGATCCGTGGACTTAGCATCGTGACGGACGTGCTGCCGATGGCCCACGGATCGTCGGTGTTCTCGCGTGGCGACACGCAGGCGCTGTGCTCGGTGACGCTCGGCCCGCTCGACCGCGGCATGCGTCTCCGCTCGGCGATGCAGAGCCCGAATGACATTGAGTACAAGCACGCGATCTTGCACTACGAGTTCCCGCCGTACTGTGTGAACGAGACTGGTCGCATCGGTGGTATCAACCGCCGTATGATCGGACACGGTGCGCTGGCCGAAAAGGCGATCGTGCCAGTGATCCCGTCGACCGACGAGTTCCCGTACACCATCCGCATGACCTCGGAGACCATGGGCTCGGACGGCTCGTCGTCCATGGCCACTGTGTGCGGTGTCACCATGGCGCTGCTGGACGCTGGTGTGCCCGTGAAGGCTCCTGTCGCCGGTATCTCGATCGGTCTCGTCACTGAGGGCGATCCGTTCGACGGCAACAAGCCAATCGATAACTACCGTCTCATCACGGACATTCTGGGCACGGAGGACCACTACGGTGACATGGACTTCAAGATCGCGGGTACCGACAAGGGTATCACGGCTATCCAGCTTGACGTGAAGCTGCCGGGTGTGCCGCTCGACATTCTGTGCCAGGGCATCCACCACGCCAAGAAGGCGCGCATCTTCATCCTCAGGCGCATGACTGCGGCCTTGCCGGAGCCACGCCAGCAGCTCAAGAACGCGCAGGGCAGCGGCGGCATCAACGTGGGCATCAAGTTCAACGTCCCAATGACTTCGCTAGGCGCTATCATCGGCACGGGTGGCTCCAACATCCGTGAGATCGAGTCCGCGACGGGCTGCAACGTCAGCATCGACCGTCGTAGTGGCGAGATCCACTTGGTCGGTCCTTCGGACAGCCTCGAAGCCGCCAAGGCCCTCATCATGGAGCAGACGCCGCCAAGTTGCTCGTTCTACCGCGTTGGTGACAAGTACGAGATGCGTGTGGTGGAAGTTATGGACTTCGGCGCGATCCTCGAGTCCACGGCGCCAACGAAGAACCGCGGATTCGTTCACATCACGGAGCTGGCGTACGACCGTGTGGAGAACATCCACGCCTTGATCAAGGTCGGCCAGGTGATGGACTTCTCGTGCATTATGGAGGGCGTGTCGGGCAAGATGTCGCGCAAGGCTCTGCTCACGCCTCCTCCGGGCTACGAGGCGCCACCACCACCAGTGGCGAGCACATCCTCGCACAGCTCGTCGTCGTCATCCTCGTACAACAAGCGCCCGACGAGCGGTACCTCGAAGAGAAGACCCTCGAGCCCACGCTCGGGCCCAAGCAGCTCGCACCGACGATCCTCGAGCCCTCACAAACACTCCAAGGAACACTAGAGCTGAGGCCATGGCTGCGGAGTGGCGGGGCATCGTATCAGACATAGACTTGCGGTCAGTAGCACCTCACGTTTAACATACTCAACTTTATTACCTCCAATACCGCGACGACTTGACTTGAATGAGCATTTTGCACAATTCTTCTTCCGCTTGTGTGCTTGCTTAGACGACAGCTTCAGGCGCTCCCACGACGATCGTCTTCTCCGAATTGGTGGTTCGCTTGCGGTTGCGCTTCAGCAGCACAAGGCGATCCACAGGCTCAGCAGCTGCAGGCATCGACGACGTCATCCGCATCGTACCGCGGAGGTCACCACCAGCAGTGCCCAGCACGGCCGAGGCTCTGGACAACCCGAGTCCATTGGTCGACGACATGCGTGCGTTGCCTTGGATCGCAGCATTCAGTGACTGCACCGACGCCGTGAACGACGGGATCGTCGGCGACGACCGGCGACGCAGCACATCTCGAGGGTGCGGCACCTTGACACCCGAACTCGTCTTGTATCCACCTTCATCGTGGAGCGACTCGAGGACTTCATCCGAGAGAATCGCACGGTCAAAGGCGTTGAGCACGAACTGGCGAAGGGCGAGACGGTAGTTGTATCGCTCCAGCAGAGCGTGCACGTACAGCAGCAGCATGGGGTCTTCAAACAGGGCCGCCTTCGACGTTCGCATCTTGTTCAGTGATGCGTGGGCTTCCTTTTGCGTGATGTGGTTGCTCAGATCCGCAACGAGTCGCAAGATTTCCTTCCACTCTGGTGGCACCTTGCTGAGGAGTGCCTGGAGATGAGTCGATGGTGGTGTAGTGACCTTGCACACGGCACTTGAAGCACCACTCGACGCTGGCTCTGGCCACACAAACAGCGACTGGCAATTCTGCGGCACCGAGATTGAGCACTGGGTATCACGAGCAGTATCCCATCCAAGGCGGGAGAGATTGCGCCGGCCCGACGACGACCGTGCGACCAGACCAAGGACGAAGAAGCAGGTGCCACGAAGAGACACGATCGGCGAGTCAGTCGCGAGCTTCACAATGAGATCAATCACGTCGTGGGCGTAGTGGTTGATGAGATCGTATCCTCTAGAGGTGGCTGCGACGTGTCCGAGCGCCCACAAAGCAGCTCGCTTTTCGAGTGGCACACTTGCCGCATCACGCAAACTCGAGATAAATTCCGGAATGTGGCCGGAATCGTGCAGGATTTGGCAACCCTGGCTGGTCTTCGCGAGTTCACCATACAAGTGCGGCGGAAGTGGCACGGTGCGAGGTCGCAAAGGCAAAAGCTGGAGCGTGAACTCGACCGACTTCAATGACATACGCTTGACTCCACCCGATGCAGGATCCATTTCGACACGGAAGTTCCACACGGCACGTTCTCCGTTGCCACACAGCGACGTCTCAGGCGGGCTGAGGTACTGGGTTGAGCGCTGGTCAGGCGAACACACACTCCAATCCTTGTTCTCGTCAGCAGCAGCTTCTGGTTGAGGCACGGACGAGTCACCAGTGAAGTCCAAAGCGCTCGAGAAGGTCGTCTCGGACAATCGTTCACCGCCCGTTGTCGACTGCGTCCTCGTTCGAGTTATCCGGTCCTTCAACTGCGCGTCCGAGTTCAGGCTTGCGGGCATCACAAACCCTCCGTTGCTTTGTGGCGGTGGCTTGATGAAGCCACGGCGATCGACTGGTTGCGTGCCTAGGAACAAGCACGCCTGAAGAGTTTGCTGCGAGTTGACGATCACAGGTTGCGGGTAGTTCCGAGCGTCGACGAGGATACCCTTCACGCGGATCGAGTTCATTCGCAAGTCATCTTCGTCCAACGGCGTGTCTTCTTCGTCACGAATCGACCCGTCGATGTACGTCTCCAGCGTCAAACTTGACGGTGGGCCACTTCCAGGAGGGCCAACGATCTTCACTTCCATGTTCCACGGCATACGGTACAGCCAATCGAGACCCCACAGCGAGCGCTGGTTGGTGGACTTGTTGTTGTTGCCGCGCTTCATGGGCACGTGGACAGGAATCGGCGTCGGTCGGCAAGTCTTCCGGGCAGTTGATGAGACAGAGCTTCGCTCACGCCCACAAACATCACGATTGAGGCCCCGGAAGAGTGCATTTTCCACCGAGTTGACGTACGAGATGAACTTTTCACGACGCCATGCCGACAACATCTGAGGAATCCAGTCGCCGCATTCCTTCAAGAAAGCCAGACCTTCTGGAACCGACAAGAACTTGAGCAGCAGTGACTCAGCGCGCTTGTCGCGAAGTTGAATAAGTCGCGTCGGGCGCTTCTGGATCATTGCCAAGAGGCACTCTTCGGTCTCCGCAGCTTCTTCGAGCACACTCAACGCAGCCTTCGCGACTTCTTCCTCTTGTGTGAGCTGAGTAACGAGAGCATCGATGCCCCACTTCGCAAAATCAGCAACTTCCGAGCGAAGCAACGCACGCAGCAGACACGTCGCATACAAACGCAGCGCCTTCGATCCTTCCGTCATCCACGACTGGAGAAGCTTCCGCGAGCTGCCGTCCACCGAGTAATCCAAGTTGGCGAGAATGAGGCGGCACAAGAAATCGTGGCCCTTCACCGTGCCCATGACGTGGAGGCGGCTGAACAAGTTCGACTGCTCCATCATCTTCAGACCTTCTCGGCTCGAGCTCATGAGGCCGAGCAACGTGAAGTACTCACGAAGCATCCGTCGCGAGCAGTACTCTGGGGAGAACATTCGGGCCTTGAGCACACCAATGTGAGACTCGACGATCGCCGCTTCAGGACGCGACTCCAACTCCAGAGCCGCAGAAATTTCGGTCAGGAGCTGGCCACGACGATCCGTCTTGAGGAACAGCAAACCTTCCGGGTGGTTCAGCAAGAGCGTGTACATCTGGCAGGCTGGTCGCAGGAATGGCACGAAATCTGGAATCCACGCGAGCTGCGAGAAGTAACCCTTATTGCCTGGATCACACCGGAAGAAACCCGAAAGTCGCTTGAAAAACTTGGTCTTCATCGCTTCGGACAGACGTTGTGGGTTGGTGAGCGGACCTTCGAGCAGCTCTGAGATGATATCCCAGTTCCACTTGGTCCAGTTCTTGTCCATGAGCACGCGTGATCGGTTGTGGAGCATATCCTTGAAGGTGGAGTCGTCCATCTGAGCATCCATCGACAGCTTCAGTGCCTGGATCATGAGTTGGCGTGATGTCACGTTGTCACGAATAGGTCCTTTCTTCAAAGTATTCGACGAGAAGTTCGTGAGCGTGCTCGCGCGGTTCAGCAAAAAACTCGACGGTCGGTTTGTGTCGCGCAGCAACTCTGACGCGAGCTGCACGCCATTCACGCCGCTTCCACCGTACGAAACCAGTGACACGCCCTGCGTGGCGATGCTGCCAGAGCTCGCACCGACAGCGCTGGCAAGCTCAGCCAGCATTTCACTCGCACGAATCGATTTCTCACGCTGCAGACGTTCCAGCAGGCTCTTCACGTGATCACCGAGCGTCTGTGTGGTCGTCGTGGTGAGCGATGTCGCCGAGACAAGTCGGGGCAGCGCCAAGAGATGAGCACAGTGCTGGTCGGGAAGCAGCCGAGATGACATGCGCAAAATGTCGGAGAGCAGGTCGATAGCCGGCTCGGCCAGCGCACGGTTCGCGCTCGTTCCTAGCGTGATCAACGCATCCAAGATGCCGCAATGAATCATCGCGAGCAGGATGATCACCGTGTAGTTGTCCAGCAGATTGTGGGTCGAAGTCGTTGGGATGAACTCGGCCGACGACACGCTAATGGGAATAGCCGTGGAGACGATGTCGTTGGCATCGGCTGCGCCCGGTGGCTTGTCGAATGCTGTGCGCTTGTAGAAGATCTCACAGATCGTCGAAAGAACGGCCTTTTGGACGTCTTCACCAACGGGACGCACGAGCAGCTGCACAAGCGACTGCAAGCCCTGCGGGTTCGACGTCAACACCACGATACCCTACACACAGAGACAAAAACGAATGAGTTGCCGTCCATGTTAGGTAGAAACCCAGCTGAAGCGAGCCAATCTTACCGTCCAGGAGCGCATCATCGTCACGACTGCGTTACGACTGGCCATCCAACGCTGGCGGCGCTCATTTCCCGCAGGCAAATCCGTGTCAGTGAACGGGGCGAGAAGAATTTGCGTATCCATGAACGGCTCGATGAACCGACGCGTGGACGGCTCATTGAGAATCATGAGCAGTGTCAAGAGTAGCGAGTCCGCGAGGTCCTGGAACGACGGCTCGAGAATTGCGTCAACCAGAACTTTAATGCCGTTGGAGGCTGCGACGACATCGACGTTGCCGAGCGACAACTCGCGCAGAGTCTCGAGACACACGCGTCGCATGTTGTCGTCCTTGTGGCTCGCAATCGCGACGATGGACGCCACGAGGCAGCGGGGCATCTGCGACGCATCGATCTCCATGATGCGGCGGATCACTTTCATGGCTTGGACACGCTCCGCTAGCAGCTTTTGTTCACGCTCCATCGATCGTACGACGAACACGCCAAGGGTCTACACGACAGAAAGACAAATTAGCTCAGGTACGATCCAAGCGGGCCTGGTGGCAAACCAAACACCACACGTACCGTCTCGGCAAAGTGCTTGACGCCATTGCTGCTGCAGATCGCGTACCGGATCACGCGCAGTGCGCCGGCTCGCGTCGTTGTATCCGGGTCACACACGAGCTTCCGCATGCACTTGAGAATGCGCTCGACGGGGAACGAGTCGAGCTGCATGGGGTCGGTCTTAAGTTCATGGCACAGGCGGCCTGTACTCTCCAGCTTGGATTTACGGTCCAGTCCGCCGCGTTCGATGAGCGTGCAGATGAGCGCGAGCCCGCCCTCGGGCCGACCGACGGACGTGCGTCGCCCCGACATGATGGTTTCGTGAAGCCTTCAGGAAGCGGGAGAACCGTGGAAATGCGGGATTTCAACGGTGGAGGAGACGCTCGTGAAGTTCGTTGGTAGAACGGACGCCTCTACGCGCACACGCGAGCTTGAAGTGGCGAGGGATGGAGCTTCTCCGTGGGTCTACTTCCGGTTAGCAGCGACCGCCGTGTCGGTCGTATCAAGTGACTGCCTTCCTGAGTTTTCCCTCGTCTTTTGGAACGAATCCACTCCTGATCAATTCAAAACGGAATTGGATTTATAGCACTTGCGTTAGTTGTAGATATAATTTCTATACGACCAGTACCGAAGACACTGTTACATCGTTATGGTGAATCGTAGCTATCGCATTCGTATTGGTCGTTTAGCTTGCGAGGTCGTTGGTGGGTGCCCGTTGCATCGTCGCTCTCTTTCCATCACGCAGTTCTCCTTCCGCAACCGCCGTGAGCAAAGAATCCCCCAAGAATCTCCAGCACCATGAGCTCCCGCGTGTACGTCGGTGGCCTTCCCCGTGACGCCACTTCCCGTGAGATCCAGGATGCCTTCAGCCGCTACGGCCACGTCTCCAACGTCTGGATCGCGCGCAACCCTCCAGGCTTCGCCTTCGTGGTGAGTTCTCCCTCCATCTCGTTCTCCTAGGCGACGACGGCAGCAAACACGAGGGAGAAGCAGAAGCAAGCGATAGGCCACGCCTCCGCGTTCTCTTCTTCGCTTCGCTTCTTCTCCTCTTCCCTTCCTTGGTCCGCTCCGCGCCTTCCGCTCTCGGATCGTTCTGCGTCTGCGTTGTCCACCTTCTCCTCCCGTGGAAAATGGCTCCTCCGTCGTCTTCATGTATGAGATCGCGCGGGTCATCGCCTCCTCTGCATGTCTACGCGTGTGTCTTGGCCGCGGGAGGATGATTCACCCTAGGCGAAAGGGGTCCTCCGCTGCCGTTGATTCACTCGCCTTGCCCTGCATCTCTGCTCCTCCTCGTCTCTGCGGCACCCACCAACGTTCTTCTTCTGCTTGTGCGTCTCTTCGCTTCGCTCTTCCTCGCTCCGTAGGATTTCGAAGACCCACGTGACGCCGATGACGCCATCCGCTCGATGGATGGCCGCGACTTCCTCGGAGGACGGTACGTTTCGGTATTCACTCGGGAGGGCGATATCTGAATGCGGTCTAACACTACTGGTTTTTGTTGTAGTGTCCGCGTCGAGCTCGCCAAGGGCGGTAGCCGTCGCGACCGCGACGACCGCCGTGGCGGTGGCGATGACCGTCGTGGTGGCCGTGGTGGCGGCGACCGCTTCGAACGTGGTGGTGAGTCCTCTGTAGTCATCTCTGTGGCGAACGAATGTGTCTCTAAATCCTGTTTGTCTTTGCTCTTTCAGGCCGCAACCCTCCTCAGCGCTCGGACTTCCGCGTCCGCATCACCGATCTCCCACGCGGTTGCGACTGGCGTGACGTGAAGGACCACCTGCGCACGGCCGGTGAAGTCACCTTCTGCGATGTCCAGAGCGACGGCACTGCGTACGTAGCCTCTTTGATCCTACCCCAAGAGTCCGTCCGTTCGAAACTGACTGTATGTCTGTCTCTCTCCTTTCGTAGCACCGCTGAGTTCCAGACCCGTGAGGACATGGAAAACGCCGTCCAGAAGCTTGACGACAAGGAGTTCCGCGGTTCGTACATCCGTGTGACCGCCGCCGCTGCTGAGGGTGGTGCCAGCCGTGGTCGCTCGCGTTCGCCACGCCGTGACCGCTCGCCAGACCGTCGTTCGCGTTCGCGCTCCCCTGCTGCCCGTCGTGAGTCGCCTCGCCGCTCGCGCTCGCCATCCCCGGCTGCTGCGCACTCGCCGCCTCCACGCAAGAACTCGGTGTAAACTCCGCCACCTAGTCTTCATGGCTGAAGGGAGCCTCCTCGCCGCGTGAAGTGAGAGAGAAGCGACTCCATTTTGGTCTCCACTATTTCGACATAATCCATTCGAACCCATCGTTTTGCATTTCATATCGTTGCTTTCCACTTTTCTCCCAGTGCAATCATGGTGGTATCGGTGCTTCCGCTTCGCTGTGACCGCATTGAGCATGCACTAAACAATCGATTTATTGCAACGTAGCCACCCCAATACCAATAGCGTTCGTTGCTCTTTGAATGTGCTGGTGCCGTGTGGAAAGCGGACGTTGGAAAAATCAAGTGCTGTGCGCACTCTGCTCATGGACACGGAGGTAGCCACAGAATGAAACGCTACGAGGCGAGACAGGACAAGTCCATGCCGAAGCGAGCGAGACGGACACACACAGCGAGATGATAAATAGAAGAACCAAACGGCGAATTCTCTTCCGACCCGATAAATTCACTCCTCCATGTTGATCGCCAATGATTGCTTCCTGAGCCTGACCAAACAGGATCTCGGGGAGACTGACTACCACTGCGCTAGACAAGCGAAGACACGAGCCGCGCTGAAGAAAGCTGTAGAAGACCGCGCGTTTACTTATGCCGCAATCCGAGTCACAACTTAGATATCCTTGCGCTGGAGTCCTGTGAGGATACATGGCGAATGAGTTCCACGTTTGCTGGGGTAAAAGCTGCGGTAGGCAGTGCAAGCGTACCTGGTGGGAGCGACTGCGTGAGCTTGTCAGCCTTCTCGGTATCCGTCACGCAGAGCGTGTACAGGTACTTCGAGCAGCGGATCTTGAACTTGACGACCTGGGCGGTCTTCTTGATCTTGACCGAGCGGGCGTCCTTTCGGCGCGCCTTCTGAAGGAAATCGCGGATGTCGGTGATTTGCTTTGGCTACAAGAAGGCACGGAAGAAGCACGCGTCAGCATTGGTGGTCTCGATAGTCGGATCAGCTCCCAGGAAGAGGTCGATGTGGTGAGCGGGTGGATGGATGGCTGCCGCGATAATTCGATCTCGTTTGAACGCTATCTGTTACTGCTGATGATGACTCGACTCGGTGCGTAACGACTGCATATCGCCCCTGTCGCGACAATTGGATCTCATCGAACGAGCAGCTTATCTCGTTGCGATCGTCTGCATCCCGGTAATGCACTGGACCGCTATCTACGTTTCATGTATCCATACGACACACAATCGACACGCCGACGTTTGTCGAACGCGAACATGCCATCCACCGTCACCCATCGCCCCTTCCGGAGCTCGCATTCGCGTCGGGAGACGCACCATTTTCCTTCGGGTCTTCTAAACTCTACTACAACCGCGTGCGTTCACGGTTCCAGCAGCCCACAATTCAAGGCCATGGGCTTTGATTGGTGGTGGGCTCCGTTGGTTGGCGTGGGCACTGTGGAGAGTTTCCATAGTGGAGCGTTTTTACTGCAGCAAAAACGTATTTACAGCGGGATACTTAGCCGACCTGTAAAAACAACTTCTGGGCAGCGGTTAGGTCTCCAGCTATTGCCTTTAGTGACATGCCCGAACCCCAGGCAACGAACCGAATCATCCGATCCAGGATAGAAGCAATTTAAGTTCCACATCGTCGTCTGATTGGCTCATGGGTCGATCTACTTCCTGGACACACTGGAATTCGGACTTGGGTGGAACATCCAAGGTCTTCTCTATTTCTAGGTTCGCGGTCCTCAAATTGGGACGTGCATCATCAGACGGTAGGCGACAGGTCTCGACCGAATAGCGCAACAGCAAGAAGGGCCGCGTCGGGTCGCCCGCTCTCTATATGCAGCGCACGCGCAGCACCACAGGCAGTCCATTCGCACTCACCAGCAGCCTCGAGAGCAGCAGCATGCGGTCGTCAGCGTCGCATTCGCATTCTCATTCCTATCGCCAGGCGATGGCGGCGGCGCCACCCGCGCCAGCAGCTCCGGCGTCCAGCAATCCCAACAAAACCCAGGAATGCCACATTTGTCTCGAGGACCTGCGCACCGATCTCATGGCCTGCCCGTGCGGCCACGTGTACCACGACGAGTGCATCACGCAGGCGCTGCAAGTCAACGAGCAATGCCCGAGCTGTCGTGGGTACACGACGACGAGACATCTCATCCGACTGTTCCTGGAAGTGCCAGACACGAGCGCGAATGCTGGCGGCGACTCTGGAACCGTCGAGACGGCGGCCGACCTCATCGCGCGTGGCGGCCAAAATTTGCAGGTGGCAGCGCTCAATGAACGAGTGTCGCTGCTCGTGGACCGCTTGCAATGGCAGAAGAAGCAGCATGATTTGGTGATACAGGAAATGAAGCGCGCGCGCCAGCAAACCGAGCAGCTCCTGGTCGACAAACAGACTCTGCTGCAGCGCGTGAGCTCGCTTGACTCAAGCAAGAACGAATTGCTCAACAAAGTCGCGAAGTACCAGATCGAATTGAGCCGCCAGGCCGAGGCGGCGAGGCAAATGGCCGTGAACCAGAGCATCATCAACTACCTCAATACATGCAACGACGACGCGTTGGAAGACGAGATCCAAAACCCACGCGAGCTTGTGATGGCTCTGAAGAAGGCGTGTAACTTTCGACATGACCAGTACTTGAAGGCCGTGCGAGAGAAGACCAAGCTCAAGACGATGGTCCAGAACTTACAACAGCAGATGGAGTCGGGTCGTGGAAATGGAGACCCATCGGGCGCGTTCATGCAGACAAACAACCAAGATAGAGGTGTAAAGAGCAAGACGAAGAGCTCCATGGAGACCAAGCGGCCGTATGCGTCGACGGAGTACGCGACGCCTCATCCACTGGAGCTCAAGAAGCGGCGCGTGACGATCTCACCTGGAAACATGGCTTCGTCGCACACTGGTTCATCCAACGTAGTACCGTCTCCTCCACCTTTTACCCCGCATCTCGACCCGTCCGGTTTCCGGTCGAATGCATACACGGACGTCGTGCGTCCGTTGAGCTCGTCGTCCAACACCGCGCGTGGGTTCAACCGTAGCAGCCACAACCCAAACCAATACGGCAACTACAACCTCGTGCCATCCCCTGTGCCGCCTGTGCAGCCATCCGACCATGCCGTGTGTCGCCGTGGTTACGACGAGACCGGCAAGTTGACCAACTATTTTATCCCGAAAGACACGAAGCGCACAGCCCAGTCCTCGCGTTCTTCTACGCATCATGCCAAGCCGATCACAAGTGTGTTTGGAGGAGCCTCGAGCGGACAAGGCAATCGCCGCAACGCCGTACAAGTTCATGCACCAAGCCATTCCTCGTCGCGTCTGCAGTCGAGTGATCGTGCCGAGTATGCTCTCACGTCGTGGCTTCACAAGGACTAACGAGATGGTGAACGTACAAGTCGCTGCTGTTTGATGTGTGCCCATCATTGAGTGGATCTGCGTTGGGAATACCATTGAAGGAATCAAAATGGAAATAAATTATTCTGTTGCAGGGCCATCGTTTTGAGTAGAAGGATGAAGTCTCTCCTGAAGCACGGTGAACACGCCTCGTAGACGGTGCTGCTGCTCGTCGACAAAAGACGCCAAGCTGTTCAGCGGGAAGAGCTTCTCTGGAATGAGCATCGCGTGCAGCTCGTCGATTGATCCAAATCGCTTGTGTTCGTCTTGTACGCTTTCCGGAGTACTCGCTGGCTGTAATGGGTTCTCCGTTTGGTTGTTCGACGGTGTCGGCACGACCTCAACTGACCGCCGCCTCATACCAAGACGTAGGGAAAGACCACCTTCGGCGCTTATGATAGGTGGAAGCGGTGAAAGCTGGGATGCTATCGCGTACAACACAGTCGCGACATTCTGTAGGTTCTTCGAGATCGCCTTCTGCTTGTTCGCACTTCCTCCATTCCCACCGCCCAACCCGACGCTCCATGGGGCCAGCACGACGTGCGGTATCAAGATCCGGACGAGCACGAAGTTCACAAGAATGATCTGGAAGCGGGAATGACCTGAAGAAGTTTCACTGGTTGTGGCCCGAGTGGCCCCAAGAGCATCAAGGTCGAGAGCAGCTCGTTCTGTCGGGAAGAGAGGATACTATAGCAGGCGCGTTTGAGTGAACTTGCCTCCATTTCATGACATTGACGACGATGATGAAGCTACGTACCGTTGGAGGGAAGTAGACGCCGTCGCGTGTAAGTCTCTTCCAGAATTCGAGAATTCCGTTGGGCACGTCCGCTTTCTCAATTGCCTTGACGATAGCGTCTACCACGCCCTTGACACGAACTTTAAGTTTCACAAGCTTTGCTTGGTCACCACCTGGGGCAGCTTTGCTGTCTGACTTGGCAAAATGTGGTGCCACCGTTGATGGCGATGCCTTCTGCCCGCCTAGCCACTTGGTGAAGCCCTTGGATACTTGAAGCAGACCCGTCCTGATACTGACATCAAGATCCAGGGACGGATCTTGGAGGATCGAGACAAGAGGAGTTTTGACTAACTTCCCAAGCCACAAGCGCGTGGCATCGAAGTAGACATTCAGCATCGCGTCCAGATCCTTCAGAGTGAGAAATACGTCAGTTAGCGCAAGAGGCTGAGCTAAAGCCTTGGTCAGGTGCTTGCCTGGATGCTCTTCTCTCGTTCGCGCAGCCGTTTTTCACGCAGTAAACGCTGCAACTCGATGATAGCGAGCACTGTAACCACAGCCGAGCGGAAAACTTGCAGTGGCGCCATCGGCAGCTCGCTGGCAGCACCATCATCATCGAATGGTTTGACGACACCGTTTTCAATGTCTTGGTCGATACGCCATCGTGGACGACGAATACCAGTGCTGTTCGCCAACGAAGAAGCTTCGAAGAGTAAGGAGAGTTTTCGCCGGCTCTCGAGGCGTTCTTCCTGTTGTTGTTTCTTCTTTTGTAGAATCGCGTTGACATCAGAATCACTTGAACCACCGTCGTCAGTTGAAAGCTCCGGTAGCACTCCAGGTAATGGAAGGAACTGATTCTCATTGTCGCCGCCACCGAGAAGGTTATCAAGGAGCTGATAGGAACAAAAAATGTTTATCAGACCTCCAAGCATCATGTGATTGTTGTTGTGAGGCTCAGCCGATACCTCTTCGTCGCGATCAGTCCACTCGACTTCGGGAAGGTTATCAAGCACAGCCCATGGAGAAGCTTGAGGTCGAGGTTTCTCTTCGGAGGGCGTCGAGTATATTTCTTTTGGGGGTTCACGTGTCAGTGTTGAGTCGAAGTCACTTAGATGTGCATCCTCCCTTGTCACGTCGTGTTTCACGGGCTCCTCCGGCAAGCAGCTTGGTGTGAATTCTGATAGAGCTCCAGGTCTACGTAATGTGGACATACACATGAGTGGGACAACATACCGGTCAGTGATTTTGCTGCAGAGATTGCTGCATTGCAGTCGTACGTTGATGACCTGGTTTGGTTCCTCAGAATTGACTGTAGCTCGTCGTTTTGCTGCATTACCCGTGCCAGCATCCAATGCAGCGTTGAATCGGCATGCAACTGCACCTTCGCGTCTTCAACTCTGGGTGGTACTGCTTCAGGCTTAGGCTCCTGCATGAGAGTTAGTCAAAGAACACCCTCTCTCGCCTGTTCTTGCACTCTCACCTGCAACTGCTGAACCAGGGATGAGATTTGCTGAGCTTGCTTCCTGCAGCAGCATTGACATGCCGCTCAATAAACCTCACGCCAGTAGAAATAGATCTAAATGCACGAACATGATCGCTTCACGACGACTCTGCTGCAGCTTGCGCCGTCTCCGATCCTCAATGACGTGGAGCTCATCCGTGAGCTCCTTCTTGCGCTGCTGCAATGCCTCCTCGTGTGAACCATACCCATACAGCGGCATACCACACGCAGAAGGATTCATTTGGCTGACGAGCGTTCTTCTAGTGGTGTGAGCGCTCGTATTTTTGGATGCCTACATCGAGGACACCTGAGAAATGCGATAGTATCGGATACCAGCAAGCAAACCAGTTCCCACATCAAAATCATCAATTTCGTCTGATTCCACGACTCCCTCCTCTCAACCTCGATCAGCTCGATGCGACGACTTCAGTTTGCTCCGACACAACAGGCTGCTTGGACGCGATTGCAGCTAAAGCAAGCTTGCGCGTCTCCTCCAAATTCTTTTCAAGCTGCTCGATGGCCTGAAGCGTCTCAAGTGCCTTCTCCAAGACGTCGGTTGACGATTGGATGATGCTCGACGCCGTCGACAGACTGAGCTTCGCAACTGACGACGAATCTGCAGCCGCCAACTCCTTGAGAGTATCCTTCATCGACTTGATTTCCTGCTCCACGGCCGTGACTCGCCCTCCAATGTGGCTGTACTGGCACTTCATCTCGCCGCAAATCTTCGGCAGCATCTCGTTGGCGTCGCAGATGTCAACGACTCCAGGCGTGTGGATGCCACTTGGCGCGTACAACTCCCACTCTGGGAAGTACAACTCAACTCGAAGAGAGTACTTGCACGCCGTGACTTGCTTGATATCGAAAGCACGGGGCGTCGCATCGTGCTGCAGTGAACGCACAAGCTCAACAGAGACCGAGAGACGCTCCACGCCGTAGTTCCCACAGAGATCGCCGTCGTCAAACTCGGCGTACTTGAACTGCTTATAGATAGGATCGATCTTCCAGCCGCGGAAGATACTGTGCACCGCAACAAGGAGTCAGAAACGAGCAAATGACGCCGGGTCTTCGACCGTGGAGAAGTGACTAACCCGAGGATCTTGCGTGTTGGCTGCGGGGGCACCACTGGCGTCGAGGCCGTATCGCCAGAGGAGGAACTCGAGGAGGAACCCTCGGTAGTCTCAGCAGTAGAGAGCGTTTGCTGAACGAAGGTTACGTTCTTGAGATGGCAAATGTCAAGCAGACCACTGATATCGTCCAGGTCATTCCCACGTCAGTACAGGCGCCTCGTCATCAAGAAAATGCTGGAGTCACTTAATCACATTCCTCTGTCCGCCAAAGTCGACTTCGATGTTCTTCAGACAGCCCACTGTGTCCACATAGCTCGAGAAAGGCCCTGTATTGCCACATTCCAGCACGTGAGCTTCATCTTACTGACGATGATAATGGATTTGCCGTACTTTACCTGCTGGATCTGCCGGCGCTCGGAATGGAATCGGCCCGGACTCCTCAGAAGACTGAGGTTCTGCCCGCGGACGCTGGATCACACGGATCTCCACCTTGGGCGCCGCTGCGCACAACGCTGTTCCAACGATGAGCGCCAGTGCCGCGCACCGCATCGCCTTCGCCACGCTCATACTCGCTCTCATTTTCACTGCGCCACGTTGCGTGTTGGGCTTTTTCATTGGACCTCTACAATACGATCTCATGCGAACTTAATGATTTCAGAAGGGTACTCACATAAGTGAGGTTGAAGTCAGTCACAGCTGAGTGATGGTCGCAAAGTAGGGCGGAAAAGTTGGCCAAGGGAAACGAAGAAGCAAAGGCAACGAAGAGGAGGACGAAGAAGGAAGAAGGAAGAAGGAAGGAGAAGTGCGTGCGTGGAGACGAATATGGAGAACGCGCAGAGTGCTGCGATAGCGGCACTGGTAGACAAGGCCGTGCTCTCGCTGGAGGCACTGGGAGCGGCGTTGGATGGCGCGAAGAGCTGCAGCTCTGGCGTCCAAGGCAACGTCAAGACTGTCGAAGAAGACGCCAAGCAGCTACACGCGGCGATTGAAGCAGTGAGTTCGCAGCGCGTGCTAGCGCTCTCGTCGGATCAGCTGATGGAGGCGGGTATCGTGCTGTACAATGCGTCTCGCGCGACGTTCAAGAGCTTCCAAGCAAGCGCCAAGAAACAAGACGCCGAGGAGCCGGATGCTAGCGGAGTGCGGTTTCCGATCCTCTTCGTACGATTCATGGCTGCGCGGGTGATGGGGCTGGCGCTAACGTGTTCGACGAGTGGACATGAAGAAAGCGCCGTGAACGCCCGCAACCAGAGTGTGATCATCGACGATTGCTTGGACGTGCTCCGATCGTACGGCCGCGTGGGCTCGCTGCTTCTGGAAACGGCCGCCGTCGACGCCGAGAAGTGCTTCGAGTACTTGACGCTGAGCAAGGACGCACTAGACAACGCCAGCGCGATCTGGGGAAGAGTTGGGCTCGCGTGTCTGACGCGATTCAAGGAGGCTGTTGAGCTCGAGATAATTTTGCAGGACTTGTGGGACTTCAGCGTGGACCGCGTACGGGCGATTCGGTTGTTGCAAGCCTTCGGACCCGAAACTTTTGCTGCCACGACGATAATCGAAACGCTTCACGAGCTGCAAATGCTTCTCCCGTACATGCTCGGCCACGGCAAAGCGCTCTTGGAGCTCATTCAAGCACTCTTGGACGAGTGGGGGCGACGCGAGCAGCACGCGGATCGAGTGGTGCTTGCGGAGGAGGCGCTTCGGTTGTGCGACTCCATGGACAGCGCGCAGGATGGAATGGAAGATGACTCGACCATCCCGCCATTTAAACGCGGATTTCTCAGCTGTCTGCTCAACTCCGCGAGTGCTGTGGGCGATGTTGAGAAGGCAGAAGCCTGTTATGCTCTTCTCGGATCGGTGAAGGAGTCTTCGGCTCTCATCACGATGCTCAAGCTCTACCTCCAGCGACAGCACAACGACAAAGCGACAACGGTGCTCAAGCTTCTCTTTCAGCGAGACGATGTGGCCTCCGCGATTCTCGGTGCACGGCTGTTTGTGGAGACCAATGACATGAGTGACGACTCCATCAACCTGTATCGGCAGCTTGAACGCCATTACGGAGACCATGTTTTAGAGATCGGCTTGGATCTCGCTTGCTGCCTTGCTGCTTCTGAGTCCCAGCATCGTCGTGCGCAGGCAATCCAGGAGTTGCGTCGACTTGGTGGGATCATCGTAAACTCGCCGAGGTAAGAAATGATCTATCATAGCTGGAACAATGCGAGGCAATTGATCATATATGATTCATGTGTACAGCGATGTGAGCAGTCCTGTGTTCGAGATCTTGGTGCGCATTCGCCAGACGATTCATGACGCAGCACAAGTCGCCTTGAGTGCGGCAAGCTGCGAGGTTAATTCCCATTTTTGTCTCTGTCTCCGGGAAATGGCATGATCTCACAACTGGCTTTCTTAACCAATCATAGGAGTGTGCAATGTGGGCGGAGTTGGGCATTGAATTCGCTGAGAATCATCAGGAATCGGCAAGCTTCAAAAGGTATGGCACTGTTCACTCATTGATTCATGCGAGGCACTAACAATCCTTTTGTCAGACTGATTGCTGCATCAAGCCTCAAAGTGGGCCGAGCTGCAGAGAGCTGGAAGTGGGCGCAAGAGGCATTGAGCGCAGACTCATCGAAGGCGTCGCTGTTCTCTGTGTTTGAGGCCTCCTTGGCGCTAGACGATCCTGACCGTCTCGCCGTCCAAGAAATCATCCGCCAACTGAGAGAACGAGAGGACTTCAAACCCCAAGACCTCATTCCCTACGGCTACGCAGCCCACTCTGCTGGCAGAGAGGACACTTGCCTCTTCGTGATGGATCAGCTGTGTTGCCTCCTTGACACGAGAGTTGAAGGACTACCTCTTGGAATACTTCTCCAGAACACAGCGCAACTTGCGCTGGCAAGAACGACTGCGAACAAGCCAACAATTGACGAATCGACAGCTCAACCATCGTTTGCGACCAGTCTATTGAAGTACGCTGATCTCTTCCTCAAGTCAGCAGAAGACGTCGTCAGCACCAAGATCGAAGGGTTTGCTCCCCAGACTGCATTCACGTGGTTCTACGCAACGAGGTTTGTCAGCTCCATATTCACCAATGCTCTGAAGTACTGATTCGACTACTACCGCAGTTTCAACGTTGCCCGTAGTTGCAATGATGCGGCTCTTTTTGTTCGAGCGGCAGATTTCGCCGTTCTCGCGTCAAGATTCTTTGGGGAAGACTGTCCGATCTCGGGTCGTGAACAGGAGTGCTTGACTGCTGCACTGAGCACCGAGATGGCATCGTTCGAGTCTTGTGATCGCGTGCACCTCGAAGATTTGCTGGTCATCATTGGTCGTATCAACGCTCACACAAACCAAACAAGCGACCAAGCGGATTTTGTGGTCAGTCCATCCACCATATCGCCAGACTGACCTTGCGCACTTAACGATCTGTTCACGCAGGCAAAATGCGAGCTCGCCGTGCGATTGCGATTGTACGACCCGGATGTAGATGCGATGAGAAAGCTTTGCCACGAAAAAGTGCATCGCAATGCTGACAACTGCATCGAGTTGGGAGGTGTGTACACTACACACCTCATTACGGTTTTGACTTGGCCAATGTTATTCACTCGATATTACTCACTCGCTGCCGCGACAGAATTGATCCTGCACGCCACACACTACGACGAAGCCAAGGGGGTGAGTATCTTGTTGAGGCTCGAGTTTCCTAGCCACCGCTGTAATTGTACTGACTGTTTGGCTGTAGGTCCGAAAAAGCTATTGCGCACTGGCAAGCGAACTATTCAAGCTGAGGTATTCGTGATGCACTGAACCACCGACATCGGCATCAAACTCACCCAATAGTAGCCTGCAGCTACTTCTCCAAAGTGACACAATTCCAGAAGACAAGCTAAGCTACCTCTTCCGTCGCCTCATCACCCTCGCAGAGTCCCGCAACACAGCATTCGAATGGCTGGAGCAACTCGTCCAACTTTCTGGCAGTGTGGAGTGCAAGTTTCCCGATTTGGAAGCCGAGTGGTTCATCTCCAAGGCTTGGAATATGGTAGGATGCTTGTGGACACTATTGGAGCTTGCATTTACTTACCCCGATTTGGCGATAGGGAGTCCAGCAGCATCGATGCCAGTCCTTCGACGAGGCTCAGAAGTTCATGAAGATCGCGCTAACTCTCCAAGGTATGTGTGTTGCATGATTGATCTCACGCGCAGTAACTAACGTTGCTGTCATAGCGAGCATTGGCCCGTCGCTAAAAGAGCTAGCGGCAGATCTGCACCAACAGTATCAAAGCATCAGCGCACTGGGCGACTCCAACACGAGCAAAGCGAGCTGAACAACTCTCAAGCGCGTCAACATCGTCGCCAAAACTGATCCATGCATTCAATCGTCAAAGAATTCAGCACGAATCCTACGCTTCGAAGACGTCTCCGCGTGGACCTTGCGTGTGGATTCCAACAGCGTGAATTTTTGTGGCGTCCATGTATGCTTGCAACGGAGGAAGCTCGTCCGTGACTTCCTTCTTCAGCACCTTCGAAGCCCACTTGCGTTCTGCGTACTCGCAGATCTACATTACGAGGCGATGGTCAACCAATCGTTCCAGCATCGACGGCGTATCCGCGTCGAACGTACCTCTTTGATGTCACGACATGAGAGTCCGCCAGAGATTCCAGCCAACTGCGCCAACTCATCCTTCGCGAGTTGTTTCGCGTACCTACAGATTCGATTCAGCCAAGTCAGCTGTCGACCACACATCAGTCGTGAGTGCACACCAACAGTTACCGAGAAAACACAGCGTGGCGAGTACGCTCGTTGGGTAGCTCGTAGCGAATGCTCAAGTCAAAACGACTGATCAACGCCGAGTCCAGGTCCTGTTTGCTGTTTCCATCCATCGACAACGACTCCTCAGTTATCACAAGAAGACTCAGCAAGGGAGGCTGACAACTAACCGGTTCGTCGCGCACACAACCGTCGTCTTCTTGGCAGAGGCGAACCCCTCAACCTTTTGCAACAGCACAGAGAGGATGCGACGCGAGGCTTCGTGCATTGAGCCACCCGATCGGTCGCCAGCGAGTGCGTCAATCTACAACAGCAGCAGTCAGCCTTCATCCGGCCCACGGGCTAAGCAACCATCATGAAGGAAGCCCACCTCATCGATAAAGATGATCGCTCCGTCGAATTTCTCGCAGGCATCGAAGATCGCCGACATCTTCTTCTCGCTGTCGCCGTACCACTTCGAGACGACGCTTTCAATGGGAATATGGATCATCGGGATCCCTGCCTGCTGCGCAATGATCCGCGCGCTGAGCGTCTTGCCCGTGCCCGGGGGTCCTTCAAACAGCACCGCGCGAGGGCGGTTGCTCTCGTAGCGGCAGCGAGTTTTGCGCGCGATCTCGTCGTACAGCTCTGGGTTCTGCAACGCCAAAATCACCGTGTCTTCGATCTCCAACTTGACTTCGTCGTATCCGGCCTACATCATCATGCTGGTTCAGCCTGCATCCATAGAAGCACAACACCATCGTCCTTGACGTACCAAGCTGTCCCAGTTGAGCGAATCCTCTCCTTCTTTTGGCTCGAACACGTCGATTCCAAGACCCTGCAGCTGCTGAATGGCTTCCTCCTTCGAGTTGACTGGGCCATTCATCGCTGGCGACTTCTGACCTCTGTCGACCAGCATCTTACGTCGCGTTTGGTCCCGTTCAAACTTGAAGAACGAGTGGACGTTTGGATACGAGTACAGCTCCTTGTACGCGTCCACGACGGCCTCAACCTCTGTCGGCGTAAGGTGCTCGTCCTTGTAAAACACGAACTTGGTGCCTTTGTTGCCCTGCATGGACGTATCGCGAACGAACTGGAAAGAGCCGTGACCATTCGCATACAGATACGTCACGGATGGTTGGTCGTATGACTCGACAATCGACTTCTTGTCGGCGTCGCCTCCTTCCACAGCGACGACGTCGATCTCGCTCGGCGTTCCGATCTTCTTCTTCTGCAGCGCCAACAAAAAGCGACCGAGAATGGCCTCTTGGTCCGCAAACGGCGGGCACACAAACTCAATGCGGATCGTCGAGACGCCGTTCGGCGCGTGGGTGCGCGAGATCGCGATCTTCTGGATCGGATACGACTTGGGGATCCGCGACTCGGTGCTCTTGAGCGTCGCGCGGAACTCGGACACTTGTTCTCGCAGCAGATCCACCACTTCCGCGTATTCCAACGGCTGCGTAAGTTCAATGCAACAAGCATTAGCACAAAAATCCGTTGATTTCTGAGCTGCGTCTACATGGTCTCGTCTCACCTTCTCGGGGGCGGCTTCTGACTTCGCATCCTCCGCGGCACACGCCGCTGTCAGCATCATGGCGCTGGCTGCAGCAAGCGCTGCGTAACTCGAGCGATGAAACTCGCTATCGATTTGCATCGTTTGGCTCACTACAGCGGCCTGTAGATTGAGAATGCACATACACGCGTGAGCACGAAGATCTAGTTTCGTCCGTGCGCTGGTCTACATTGGCTAGTGTCATGTTGCATACCTGCGGCGCAATGGTCTTGAGCAGCACCCCCACAGAGTGTCCATTCAGTTGAGTGTAGGTACTGGCAGTACGCGCCTCACGCGCCGCCTGAGTAGCCACGCGCACGAGCGCTCGTGTGGATCGCTTGAGCATTTTCACCAACTGCGTTGTCGCTGTTGTTCTTTGTGGAGCTGTTCACAAAAATTGTCGCCCCTCGTCATGGGGTACTATTCACCTATTCCAGAATTGTCTTCAACGTCGGACCTCGACTAAGTACGATTTCGACAAATGCACACAAACGAAAGAGAAAGGCAACGGAGACTTTGTTGCTCAGAGGATACCGAACATCCATTTTGAACCACACGCACACACACATACACAATTGGTGTCTAGGTTCCGTTTTCCATGTTGGACACGTGGGTTCTTTATTCCGAGATGGCTACACATTTGATATCGGCGACCAAGTGGTGGACCTTGGGCGCGTACGACTTGACCTTCTCCACGTGCTCACACGTCACGTGCCAGTGTTTGCCGAACTGCAGTCCCAGCGCCGTGATGCTCGTGACCACGTGCTGCTCCCACGTCTCACGGTCTTCCACTGCGACGTTGTCGTGCACGTGCATCCATCCGCCCTGCGGCTTGAGCACCTGCGCCGCCAACGGCCACGCCTTCTCGCTCGTGGGCAGCAGCCCCAGGTTCACACGGTCCGCCACCGCACCGATGGTCGGGGCGTTAACTTGATTGTCGCCGGCGTAGATCTTGCACTTGTGGGCGACGTGGTTGCGCTTCAAGTTGAACGTTAGCGCGTCGACCGAATCCGGGTTCCACTCACACGCGTGGACGAAGGCCGCACCGCCATGGACAAGGAACGGCACGACGTAGTAGCCGATGCCGCAGAAGAGATCCACGATCACGTCGCCCTTGCAGCCGATGCTGCCCATACGCGCCTTCTCCGTGACGTTGCCCGACGAGAACATGACCTTGGTCAGGTCCCAGCCGTACGTGATACCGTTCTCGCGGACTTCGACCCAGCCACGTTCAGTCGGACGCGATGACTGGATAGCCGAGGCGTTGACGTACAACAACTCGACGTGGCTCTGGCGTTTCTCTCCAGGGTCGATGAACGCCTTGCGAGCCACTCGTGAGAAACGCGGTGTCGTGGTCTCACACACAGCGGCCCACATCTCGCTCGCGATCGGAGCCCACTCTGGTTCCATGAACGAACCACGCGGCACCATCAGCACGTCGCTCACAAACTCGTATCGCTCCGGAATCGCGTCAATAACACTCTGCGGCAACGCGTGGCGCTTGGCAAACGTCTCGACAGTCAATCGCACGACGTCGTTGCGGTTGAAACCCGTCGCCTTGCCAAACTTGTTCGCGTACGCGTCTTCGTCGACGATAACCTCGAGCTGCTGCAGCTCAACGTTGTCCACACGAGCAGTCGCAATGTCGGCAGTGACAGGCAGAAGGAAGGCTGGGCTGCCGCCGATTTCGCGATCAGGGACGACGTGGACACGACGCGACTTGTCGTAAAGCTTCGAAGACTCAAGAAGAGTCTTCACGGCCTTGACCTGGGTCTTCTCAGCCAGTACACCCAGAGGGCGTGAAACATCCAGAGGAGGAGCATCACTGGTAGCAGCAGTATCGACAACAACGACAACAGGCGTGGCCTTCGTCTTCCCAGCAACAGTGGACATCTCGGATTGCTGGAGCGCACTGGTTCCATCCTTGCGTACGACGACGAGCTCGCAGGCAAACGAAGACGAGTAGCACTGGCCGAAACCGAACACCTGGAACCCTCCGCCGACCACGAGCAGCTCATTCTTTGCTGGCAGCCAGGTGCTGGTCGAGTAGACGAACGCCGTACGAGCCTGGTTTTCGGTGGTGGACGTGTCGATCTGCCCCAGGAGCTGCCATTCCATCGTCGCCGTGCTGAGTGAATACAGTTTCTGAGGCGAGTTCTTGGCGGTCCCGCTTCCAGATGCGGCACTCGTACCGCCACAAACGACGACGTGGGCTCCACCTTCGACAGCGCATGTCGCGGCGCCGAACAGCCCAGGAGCCGGTCCTTGCTCGGCATTCTTGATTGTTCGCTGACTCCACTGCTCCGTAGCGGTGTCGAAGACCCAGCAGAGATCACGGCGTCCAGCGTCGGCACCCGACGCCTCATCCAGTGATGATAAGCCGCCGAGGATAAGGAGCTGCTTGGTGCTTGAAAGGGCGACGCCCACGTGGTCAAATCGACCGGCAGGGCCATCGGCACAATCTATCACACGATGCAAAAAAAAAAAATTCTGTGAGCTCAACGATCCACAAGTGCGAGCAACATCGACGACTCACCGATTCGACGCCATTCTGGCTCATCCGCGGACAGGTCCAGCGCGAACAGATCGCTCATGACCGTGGAGGCGTCGCGACCTCCGAACACGTACATCGTATTTCCCACTGACAGCAACAAGTATGAGTTTGAGATGCGCCAGAAGGAGACAGAGGGACAACAGGAAACGTACCGACGCTACACGAGTGCTTCCAGCGCGCTGCTGGCTGGAACTCTCCGTCAACAGCCAGCTCAGACCACTTCTGAGTGGCAAAGTCGAACACGAACACGTCACCGAAGCACTTCAGCGGACCAGCGCGACCACCGAACACGACCATCTTGCCTCCAACAACGACGGCCGAGTGGTGCATGCGTGGCGATGGCGCGCCTTCTTCAGCGACGCTGATCGACTCGACCGAGTGGCCGCCTTGCTCACTCGTCGAGAGTACGACAAGATCCGAAAGTCGCGACGAAGTGCCTCCTGGGGCTTGGCCCTGGCCTCCGAAAACGTACACGCGTCCTTCGTACGCGACACTGGAATGGCCGACGCGCTGAAGCAGACGAGCAGCCTCGCTCTGGCCAAGTGCACGGCTTCGACGCAGTGTGATGGAGCTGGACGCTCGCTTGAAGGCAGCAGGGGATGTCGATCCTGTAGCACCTGCTGAAGCTGTTGGGCTGATGGTCAGGAAGCGCTTGCGGAAAGCAGCGCAGAGCAGGTCTGTCTTCTTGCGGTTGGCCACGAATTTTTCATTCGCGACGTCCACCAGCCACGCCAGGTAGTCGTCGCTCACGAGCATCTTGTCCACGGCGCTTCCGAGCGGGATCTCCATCGCGTTGGCGGTCGTGCGGATCGCGCACATGATCTTCTTGTTGCCCAGCACGACACCAGACTCACGGAAGCCGCAGGCAATGCCACACTGCAAAAGTTCTTTCGCGGCGTCCACATCGCGACACACGACGTGCATGATGAACGGCTCATGCTTGAAGATCACCATGTTGCTGGAGACGTCCGAAGACGGAGCCGATTCCGTCTCAGCCTTGAGCGCCGCGCGTAGCTGGTCCATAGTTACTGTGGCATGCTCAGCCAAGAGCCACTTACCGCCCTTGGTGATCAGATGATCAGAGCTCGTCGTGCTGGCGGCTGCGCCGTCGTCTGACGCGACCGTCGTGCCAGCAGCGACGCCGCAGAAAACGGCGATGCGACCGGAACAGGAGCTACTAGTGACCTACAGAACGGCGGAAGCGCAGTCATCAGTATCGTAACGCAACGGCGGACGCACGCCATGAGACGGGCGACTAGTCAGATCACTGGACGCACGTAGTTGACGTGGTCGTTGATCATCTGGATCATGTCCACGATGGGCGCGTCCACGCTGCCCTTGGGGCTCTTGTCCTCCATGTCACGCAGCTTGCGCAGGCTCTCGCGCTTGAGCTGGTCAAACGCCGCGGTCGCCAACATGGCTGCCATCGTGCGTCGGTCGGTGGATCGTGGCTCTTTGCTTTGATCTCGGCACCATTCAGGTGGAGCAGCTCATGCCAATTCCAATTGTGCCCCCCGGAGCAACTATAATGTCTCTTCGTTTGGACCCAAAAAGGATGCCCTCTGGCGTCCCAATGTACGTCACTTTCGGATAATCTTGTATTAGGATGGCATACGGTACGGTCTGGGTTTCTGTGTCCAAGTTGCCTTTTCGCCCATCGCGCGTCACCGCTTCTTCTCGAGGGAATCCGCTCTTCCCAAAAACGAAGCCATCGAACGAGTCGAACATGGCGTCGCGCCAACGCCCACAGCGCGAAGACGACAGCGATCCACACGCTATGAGTAGTCTCAATCGAAAGAAGGAACCCCCCGCTTCCTCGTGGTGGTGCGGTGCAGTCTCCAGCGAGACCGAGCTGCTGAGCGCGGCCGTCTTGTGCGCGGCCATTGCCGCCAACTCGCGAGCCAATGCCGACCCAAACGCACCTCCAGAGGCGACTACAACAGCAGAACGAGACGCCTCTCGCCGTGAATTAGAGGCGTTCATCCGTAGCTCTCCACTGCCACACAAGCTGCAGCTTCCGGTGATCGAATTCTCCAACAAATACGTCGTGGTGGAGTCGGCCCACTCGGTGATCTGTGTCGTGCGAGCGACCCAAACCAGCGATATCGTCGAGGCCGTGCTGGGCTCGACCGTGCCGCTGTCGCAGCCGTATGTGTACCGCTATGGCGGCGCGCGTATCCACTTGCCGTTCTGGAAACGCGCGCAGCAATTGGATCTGAGCACCATCTACAGCCACGCGCGAGTGCGGAAGAAGACGCTGCTGCTGTGTGGCCACTCGATCGCTGGCAGTATCGCGCAGCTTGGACTTTGTGAGCTCGTGTATCAACAGCTGCCAGTGCAAGCGCGTCAGGCGCTTGAGAAGAAGGACGCGCAAGCGCGCAAGAAAGATCTCCATCGCAACCATCAATCACCCGGTTTGATTGATGGTGATATCGATGATGTTTGGAAATCACTGACGCGAGACGAGACGCTCAAGGCGACGCTGCCCCACGTGATGGCGATGGGGTTCGGCTCACCGTACATCAGTTCCCACGCGCTCCACAGCTTCCTGGACGCGCTGGGTTTGACCAAGCGCCTTGTCACGCTCGTGAATGAACTGGATTGTATCCCAGGCATCCTCAATGTCGCGCAGTCAGCGGCGATGCTCACGAAGACGACGGAACGCTTCCTTACGATCGCGAAGGCCACCAAAACACTGCTCAAGCTGCTGCCCGCGCAGATGCAGAGCGTGTTTGTGGGACTGGGCAATCCACAGGGCGGCATGGGCAGCGTGACGTCGGCGTACATCACCATGAGTCTCAACATCCTGCAGAACACGTTCCACAAGTTCCGCGAGCTTAACGTCATCAAGGAGATCGACTACCAGTACGCGCCGTGTGGGACGTATCTGTTCCTCAAGAAGGACAGCAAGGAGTTCAAGTTGCTGTCCGACGCGTCATCGGTCCTACGTGAGCTCCACGAAGAAGACGCGGCGACCACGACGCTGACGGGAAACTCGATCTTGCAGCACCTCATGAGTGCGTACGTCGACGCTATCGCGAGACGATCCAACTCGATCCAGATCAACGAAAGCATGAACTACTACGAACGCCTTGGAGTTTCAAAGAACGCGACGCCACGCCAGATTCGCAGCGCCTACAAGACATTCGCGCTCAAGTGGCATCCAGATCGCTGGTCGAGTGCTGTGAACCCGAGAGAGAAGGACATGGCAGAGCAGGTGTTCAAGCTGCTTGCAGAGTCGTACGAGGTGCTGTCGGATACGGAAGCTCGTGCAGCTTACGACGCCCACCTCGCGCGCGGACCAAGCTGGGCAGAAGAGTTTGTGCGGCACGGAACCGTCCGCGGAATGACGCTGGATGAGGCCATTTCCACCTTCCGTGACGTCCTCGACGGTGCGACAGGCGCCGTCTCCCACGTCACGAGCCGCTTCACGTCCTCCAGCTCGAGTGTCGTCGGCCAGGCGAGAATTCGACGAGTTGATCCGCTGCTGAACAATAATGGCTTCGTCACAAACAACCACAACAACTTGTTCGCTCCAGACCGTGTGCGCGTCACACGACGAGTCGGAATCGGTGCTGAGCAGCAGGAGAAGATCCTCTTCGTTCAGCCAGACGAGATCTTACCTGGTGATGTCGCGGCACCCGCGATGACGAACCAAAACGTGAGTGGGAATGGTGCGAGGGCTGGTTTGAAGACGGTGTCTGTCTTGGGAGGCGCTGTGGTCGTGGGAGCGAGTGTTGCGCTGGCGGTCACAGCCTGGAACCAGTATTCCGAGAGTGCAAAGCGTGAGATGCAAGCAACTGCTGTCCGGAAGATGCCCGGTGAGTACTTGCTGCTCTTGATGGACGACCACAGAGCACACAAACCCCGTCCAAAGAAGGCAACCGCGATCGAGAGTAGCCAGAGTAAGGCGGTCGTCGCGGTAGCGGGTGGCAACACTTCGACGGATTCGACAGCGTCAGCAGAAGTGAAAGAAACGGCCCTGGCTGTGCGTGGTCCAGACGAACGACGAATGATTTCAGCGTCTCCAGGCGAGACTGCAGACGAAGATGACGAGCTTGTCGACGAGTTCTTCGAGTGCTTGACTGAATACGAAGAAGCACGGTTGCAAGCGTTCGCGGAGGATGAGTTTTTCGACTGCGTTGATCTCGCTGAGCAAGTGGCGACTCTGTTCAAGCCCTCCATCATGCCAGCCGAGCAAGTAGACTCATTGGCCAATTCCGAGACCACGACGGATCAACACGTCCAAGCAGTTGGAAGCCTCGAGTTTCCAGTGGGATCTGCGGTGCTCACTCCGTTCGGGCTTGGATCAGTCGAGGATTGGCGGCCGACGCTTACGTCTGCTGTTATCCGCTTTGACCCAACGTGGGTTGGCTTCATCCAGAAGAAAGACATCACCAGAGGCGCCTCTCAGGCTCTGACTGTAGCCAAGACAACGATGGAGGAGAAGCGCACGGCGTTGTCGGAGCGCGTCGTGGTGCAGCTCGGTCTTGAAGGTCCGAAAGAAAGCGCTTTTCGAGGACTAGTGAAAGCTGGGAAGGACGGTGCACTCGACAGTGGGCTTCGTGCCGCTGGTGGAGTGGTCATCGCCAAGGGTATGTCCCGAGCATCGACAGCGCTGGGCGGGGCAGTGGCGGCACCACTGACTATCGCATCGATTCTTGTTGATATCGGCAAGGACTACTACGACTATCGCCAGAAGCAAACCGAGCGCAAGAACATGGGCGTTCTGTCCACGACTAGCGAGCGACTGATGATGCGCGACTTCCGCCTGAAGGCTGGGCAACACGTCGTCAGCGGAACTGCTGCTGCAGCTGGAGCAAGTCTGGGAGCCTACAGTGTTGCCTCTGCCGTTGGATTCTGGACTGGAGTGGGGATCACGGGACCAATCGGCGTCGTGGCTGCGACGGGAGCAGCGGTTGTCGGTGGAATGCTCGGGTTCTTTGCCGGGTCCAAGGCGTATGACGGGTACACTGCCGGGTACTTCACAAGCCACAAGGCGGCGAAAGAGCAGATCGATCGTCTCGAGCTTGGTGCGCGGATCCTGTTCAACGAGTACGACCCTAGCGGCTCCGGCGAGATCAGTCAGACTGACTGCATCAAGCTGATCTCCAAGTTGTACGAAGCCTCCGGCGCCGTGTCTGAGAGCGGATACCAAGGTGTGTTGGCTGTGATCCAGGACGACCGCTTCGAAGGCCCTGTCGGGTGGCCCATTTTTTGGGAATGGGTCAGCACAGAGGCTGCGCGTTCGCTGCGCAAGCTCGAAGAAGAAGAGACGCAGAAGAATCACGATGTCGCTTACGTTGAGCACGAAAGTTGGTGGAAGAGCTACAAGTCGTACTTCTCGTACGCCAACTCTGCGCTTCCTCCGTCGGCCCAGTCATTTGTTGCTGCGGACGACTCGGCGCTTTACCCGACAGTGCAAGCCCTGTTCAAACTCGAAGTACTTCGGCCATTGGTGGACGACTTGAGTGCTGGCGATGCTACGTCTACGCACATCCACGCGTCCGAGTTGGTGATTCTTCGTGCCCAGATCGAATATTTGGTGAACGCTGGGTCGCTGACGGAGAGTGATGCCTTCCAACTGGAGCAGCTGGTTGAGTCGAACGATCCGGAGCTGAGTGAGTCGGCGAGGAAAACGATCTCCGCGATGCATGAAGGCGAGATGGACGCTGCGTCGGGAAATGCGGAGAGCGCGGGAGGCATAATCAGTGACGGATTCTTCGGCGAGGAGGACAGCAAGCCAACCAGTGGAGCTCAAGCTATCGCACCTGAGCGAACGCTGTCACAAGACCAGATCCAAATGGATGTGCTGTGCTCGCTGCTGTCGACTGACGGCTTGCAGCACTATTTGCATTCACAGAACATTGAAGTGACGCCCGAGACAGCGTCTCGCCACGACCGGCTGCACTGCTTGGCGCTCCAGGCGGCGGTGCCTCCGCCCCCGTCAGCGAGAACGATCTGAGGCACGAGTCAGGGCTAGTGTGTATGGTGATTTATACTGTAGGTGGTGTCCTTTTGATTTATTGATTGATCCATTAATGTGAAGACAAAACGAAGTATACTTGAGAGTACAAGTGAGGTTGGTTACGTGCGTCGCGCCTCCCAGACCTCGATGTCGTCAGCGCGGTAGTGCGAGTGGTACATATCCGCATCGATCGTGCGGATGGAGAAGCCACTCTGCTGCAGCAGCGTCCAGAATTTGGTCTTCGGGTCGTACAGTGGGAAATGCCGCGCCTCGTAGCTGATGATGACGGTGGTGTGAGGGCCGCAGAGACAATTGAGCGCCTCCACGAGCGGCTCAATGGGGTACAAACGCGGTAAAATGCAATCCGAGATGAGCACGATGTCTGGAAGTTGGCCTTCGTCGGTCAGCAGGCGTGGCCCTGGAGGAGCTCCCCATTCGTAGGACTCTACGTCGATCTGGAGATGGCCGCCGCACTGTTCCTGAGCCATTTGCGCGTTCGTCTCCATCAGGAACAACACCTTCTGCACGTCCGTGACAACCACTCGCCCCGCACCGAGCATCGCCATCGCGATCCCCACCGCGCCAGTTCCGCTGCCAAGTTCCACGACGAGCTTGCCTTCCAGATCGCGACTCTTTCCGTGGATCGCGTACCGGTGTTCCAGGTGCTTGAGCAGTAGACAGGCGGCAGGCCACACCGTGAGTCCCGTGCCGAAGCCTGTGAGCTCACCTTGTAGGAGCTGCTTGATGCGCAGTGGTTTGCCGCATATAGTCTCCAGGAAGAACGGGTCCAGCGCGTAGGCGTTGCGCCATGCGAGCGCCTGCCACGCGCTGATCTCCTGTGTAGGCGGCTGATTCTCAAGCTTCTCACGCACACCGCTGCGCAGCAGCTTCATGAACGCCGCGCGCTGCTGCGTCCCCAGTGCCCTGTCGACTGTTGGCTCCATCTTGACTGTCGATGCGTCGCTTGCGTGGCGCGTAGGGTCGTTTCCGGACTGGTCCGCATCTTGGTCACGCGTGGCGAAAGGCATGGAATGCTGGATCTGATGCTACGAAGAGACGAACGAAGCAGCGAGTTCAACCTGAGTAGTACCCCCACAGGGTGTCTATTTACATTCAGAAAAAAGCGCTTTTTGATGGTGCACAGCGGCATTATTCCGAGTCAGAGCCGTTGAGGAAGGAGGACAAGCGCACGGGCGATGGCGAGTGCTCGCCGCTATGCGAGTCCTTGGACTTCTTCTTCTTGTGAGACTTCTTCTTGCTTTTCTTCGACGACTTCTTGCTGTGCTTGCGCGAGCGACGGCGGTCGTCGTCATCACGCTCAGGCTCCGAAGCGGAGTCGCTGTCGTCACTCGAGTCCGAGTCCGAAGACGAAGAGCGACGACGCTTGCGGCTCTTCCTGTGCGGACGCAGCACGTACACAGAGGCGTCAGTCAGTATGAAGATCTCACAGAGGTCACGGGTGTACACATATACAGGCGAGGTGAAGAGCTACGTACTTGCTCTTGCGGCTCGACCTCCGCGACGACGACTTGCGGCGAGAGTCGTCGCTGTCGCTGCCACTGTCGCTCTCACTGGACGAAGGCGATCGCGAGCGCTTCTTCTTCTTGCTCTTCTTGGAGCTGCTGCTGCCGCTGCGTCTTCTCAATGCCTGAATGAGTTATGAAACGAAAAGGGGTTGAGTGCACCGGACGCACGATCGTCACACAAATCCATGATGGCCAAACGCATTCGCGTACCTTTTCACGTGCTGCATCGAGCTGCTTGCGGTACTCACGCATCTCTTTCTCGCCCTTGTCGTTGAGATCCAGCTTGTCGGCGTTCTCCTTCTTGTACTGCTCCCACGTGGGTCGGTTCGGATCCGAAATACGGTCGGCAATCGTGCGTTCCTCCTTGCCCGTGAGCATGCGCATCACTGCGTCCATCGTAGCGGACGGTGCGCCAGCCTTTGCAGCGGAAGGCAATGGAGCGGGAGCCTGCATCGACACCAAAACACGTTCTCATTCAGTGAACAGATTCCCCACCATCTCGCGCGCAATGAATAGACCACGACTCACCACCGCGCCTTCACGCACAGCGCGCATCCGCTGGAAGCGCTCATCCTCTATCTGACGGTCGTGGACTTGGTCGTAATTGACGCCGGACGACGTCTTGAAGCCGAACTCATCTTCGCGTGTATTCGACTTGCGGCCCATTTTGTGTGTCTCCATTCGATGTCGATTCAGGCCCAGAAGACGTACCGGTCGGTTTGTATCATGTTCTTAACGTTTCTGATAGAAACGTGATACAAACTAATTAGAGGGGGTGAAGAAGGCAGATCCAAAAAGCATAGCTTCGTGCCAGCTCTCGTCTCGACCATGGTACGTCGCTGGATATGCGCAGCTTCTCCGTGGGCCCAACGGACGTAATAAGCATGTATCACCGTGTCCTCGTTGAAAGCCATATGCGGAGCTGCGTCTGCATGTATGTAACATCGCAACTGACGCGTCATGCTCTCGTGTGGCCTTGGAATTCTAGAACGCTTCCAACCTTCCTCTCGTGCGCGCGCCGCCAGATGCGCTCCGCCACGGCTTCTACAGCGCCAGCGAGGATGTGCGACCAGTTCACCCAGTGCAGCAGCTTCAGTCTATGGTGCGTACACCGGATTAATAGTGCTCAACTTCATGGAGCTCGGTGACTCACTTGGATCTGAATGAAATTTCTAGCACCGCCGCAACCACTGGGAGCTGAAGATGGCGACAGTCGAGCAGGTCTACGGCAAGGCGGCGGCCATGCGAATGCGCACGGAGAAGGCTGTGATGGAGCAGTTCACGGTGGGTTCTCTCAACAAGAGCGATGATGTATCCACTCCAATCAGTACTAATGTGTCCTTGTGTCCTCACTATCTATCCGCAGCGTCTCCCTGGTCTTCCAAGCTCGCGTGTTGGTCTCGAGACCGTCACTGGCGCGGATGGCGACATCGACTTCAGCGACTTCCTCAACGGTGCGTCGTCATTGTATTCATGGCAGGATCAAACGACCGATAAACTCACGATACGTGCTTCCTTTGTCCTGCAGACCCGAACGAGCACCCAGCGCACACGTTCCGCGTGCACGACGCCATGGAAGTCAAGCTCTCTATCTTCTAAACGGTCTCAACAATTCAGAGAAGACCTCGTGGGCTCACAGCGTGACCACCGCCGCCGACTTCTCCATCCATAACGCACTTCAATAAACAGAAACCACTTCAAGACCACACATACTCACTGAACACACAACACTTCCGAGCGCCCACCAACACACACATGGGCACACATGGACACACATCAAATCCGACACACGACACACG